>DWKL01000012.1:0-34948 GCA_018249415.1 Phareas burnsi | reverse complement strand
CTATACCGAAAAATAAACCTTTTAGAAAAATCCTTCGACCACCATCTACAATTGTAAGTCACATGTGGTTGCTGAAATCTATGTTGACTAAGTAATTGACATAGTTACGAAGTATTTCTTAAAGGAAATATGTTTGTCTTATGCCAACAGGAATTTGAAGATTATAGAGATGCAGATGATGCTGTTTATGAATTGAATGGGAAAGAGCTACTTGGAGAAAGGTAAAATAAACATTTGCTTCACTTGCTTACCGATATGTTCAGATAATTCATCAAGAACCATATCTCATCGAGATTACCATGTTAATATTGCTAGCAACATAGCCAAATGGTTCATGTGGTAATTAACGTATGGGATATAACTTACTTAGCGATGGTTTGGTAATATTTCAAGTTTAGATCAGTATTTAATTTTCCATACATCTCAATATGTTTAGCCATATTGTGAACCATTTGCCATGGTGTCTCGGTAAGATAATGCCCATTCATAATCTTTACTTGTCCAAGAGACAAGATGGAGAACAATTTATAAGAACAGTTTGTCGTCCAATTCACTTCTTCCCATATCCATATACATCTTTAAAGTGACAAAAGTTAATAAGTATGTCGTCATGATTGACCACCCTTTCCATATATCATGACTTACTTTGAGAAATGAATATATCATACCTTATGTTTCATTTATAATTTGATTTGTGCTTTGATACTATCCCATTTTATTTTTCATGTGAATTACTGTAAAATTTGTATGATAGTTATGTTTAGTCTTTTTTTTTTTATCAGCCGGCTCCACATTTTGTAAGACTTGTATGGAGAACTGATATTTGTTTATGTTAAAGTATGAATGTCTTGTGAATATTCATTGTAAGATGTGAATGACATTGGATGGTTCATATTACAATAAATTTGTTTTATCCGGTTTCTTATACATGTATACATTCATATAAAAAGTTATTAATTTATAAGGCAAATAAATAATATTCTGAGTTTGAGCGTGATGAGGTCGAATGTATGTTGCCTTGACAAGTAAATGGTAATGTAAAAAAAAAACTAGTAAATTTATTTTGTAACACATTTCAGTTGGTATAGTCACCATATTGTATAATCTCGTAAAGACATACATTAGTAACGCTATACTTAGAGATGGGTTTATAAAATTTCTTTTTAATTAATCAAAATTAGTTTATAATTGTTATCACTACAAAATAAATTTGAAACTATTCAAATCGGTTTTAAAGGTACCTTTTGGAAACAATCTAAATACTCTCGGGTCATGGTAACGATGCCTGTAGCAACTCAGTGCGACGAGCGCAAATGGTGCTTGCGCGACGTATGCCAGCCGTGCGCAGCGAGACGGTCGCGGTCTAACGGAACCGAACGGGTGTGCTTCAGGGTGGTGGTGGAGCCGGCGAGGGGCATCGACCGCAGCGCCGACCGCTACCGGCGCGACCGCTACTACGAGCGCGACCGCGGCCGGTCGCGATACGAGTGAGTGGTTGTGTTGTAGGGTGTCGGTGGAGCGCGCGCGCGGCATGCCTCGCGGCGCGGACCGCTGGCGCCGCGCGCCGCCCGCGCCGCCGCGCCGCGCCGAGCGCCCCGCGCGCTCCACTCGCTCTTCGTCTGTATCCGCGCCGCACACACTACACCGCATCACACTACACCGCATACGACACATCTAAAAAAACACTACATCACATCATGTCACGCCACCCCGCCCCTTGCCTCCTCTCGCTACACCACCCCATCCCTCCCCTCGTCTCCCCAACCTAACCCACCAACACCAGCATACACAATATCACACATTGCCATCCTGGAGTCCTCACAATACAGACCATCGCTACTGATGACATATGACATACGTACCATACACACACCGATACCAATACCGTACACATTCTGTCATGCACTAGTCCGACCAGAGAACTCGTTTACAGGAACATGCAACACTTCACTTTTCCATTTTCACTAGTTACATAGTATATCTATAACAATGTAGGTCTTAAAAAGTCGTTTGATGGCGGCAGCCATTTATACGCAGTGGTGGGAAATATAAAGCAACTAAATTATGCTACGACTGTAACATACAATAACAACCCGATTTCAGAGCAACACACAGGCTGCGAGGCATTATATGCAATCACTAGAATTTTGTTCTTAACTTCTCTTGCGAAAGCCTAAACTGCGCTCGATAGCTTCGAATTTATCTACTGGGATATAGCTTTTGAGCTATACAATTATGACGTGCATCAAAATAAATTAATATTATATATAATCACACAACTATTTTTGATATAGATTTATTTGCATATTAAATTTTTAATAATATTTGAATATTTATAGGTGTAAATGTTCGAAGTTTGCGCATGCTTCCGTTTTATATTTATTTGTTTCTTCAAATCTATCTTAGTTTTTGCATATCATGTCATTGCATATTTCCACTTGTACACAGCGACGTGCTTTTGGCTTTTGTTTAGTTTTTGGGTTCCTTTATTGTTGTACACGTTTGCAGGCCCAGCACTATACCTTGCATTCTCCATAGCTATTGGTAGAGCGATACGGTAAACCCCTATCTCTGTTGTAAGAATCCCGTTATTGTTTTTGGTACATCTGCTTTTATAGTATTTTTATCATTAAATAATAAGTTAAATCATTAGTAAAAAATAATTGTCGCTTTGCAGATTCCTTCCGTAAGTACGAAATTCACATTTCTGTCTGTGACTTAAACCATCTTTAAATCTCTATCTACTGCTCTATTCAGTGATTCTGCACTCATGCAGTCGCCAACTATATCAGCCAGTGCCTAATGTCACAGATTTACTGGATTATATATGGTTGTGCAAAAATATTTGAAATAGGTATAAAGAAATGAATTGGTTAGATAGAAACATTTAACATGTGTGGCCTATCTCGAGTGGGATTCAAATCCTATTTGGGGTTGATTATAGGGGGAGATATTTATGGGGAGCAGTGATGACTCACCATCGGGTGGACTATGCTCATTTGCTATTTGAATTTCATAAAGAAAACATTTAATGTAGAAACGTAGACTAGGGGCTTATTTTATCTGATGTGTCTAAAGCTCTCCGCTGCAATCATTGAGTATACATCAGAATGTCTTTTTTTACTAGACTCCTTTCAATAGTTGGATCAATTTATTGAAAAGCAATGGTGTAGTTAAAGATTATTGTATTAATTTACCCATCGGCATCACCATTTAATAACCTGTGTTATGGTTGTTGCATCGCTGTTAAATATCTTAGATTTGTGGAAAAGTTGTAGTTTATAATTTCTATCATGCAAAAGGTGTGCTTTTCCAAGCATGGCTTCACTAAACATCTCGTAAAAAGTGACGAGTAATATTTGACCGATACAATAATGCTTTGTTTAGATCGATGTAAAAACGAAGATGCCTTGCTTTTTTCAATATTGAGAAAAGATAACGTACCGCGCCACCGCCGTGGGACACCGAATTGTATGTATTGCAATCTGGCCCGGGAGCCGGACACTAATATGGCACAAAAAATGTATGTTTCGTTGAAAAACCGACATAGATTTTTTGTCTTACAGTGACCACAATTACAGATACGGGCCGCCGACGCGCACCGAGTACCGACTAATCGTCGAAAATCTGTCTAGCCGCATTAGCTGGCAGGTAAGGAACCGAACGGAATGGAGTTGGTCCATCATCATTCCATCACCTATCACTCAGGGTCCGGATGAGCTCCACGATCGCGAGGGCCGGGCCGACATCACCACAGGACTGGGCTAACGCGTCACTGGCTCTGAGGGGACTGGCACTATGGTCACAGGCTAACGGATACAGTGAACGGAGAAGACTACGGTCAAGAATGAGTCGAGAGCTACGAGGCTGGCGGATTAACTGGAAACGTGCAGTGGAAGTTAACAATCGGCGGAATACAGTGTTCGGACATATGGCACGACGCGGATCGGAGGAGACATTTGAACCACACTATGGACATGAATTGAGAAAACGAGCCACGCATCGCTAAGGACGATCTATAGAAAAACGGACCGCAGCCGCCGCCGACACCCGAGAGCTCATCGAATAATTATAACTTACTAATAAAACACAAAACATTTTAAATATTAAATTAGTAGCATTAAATTACCTTTGTAACTATTTAACACAGTTAACTGTCAAATTAGAATACCTTTTGCATTTTGCAAGCAATGTTTAACTGTAATACAAACTTACATGCGAGCTTATAAGATAATTTTTAAATAACGACAGAAGGTGGCGTTCGTGCCCTGAGCCCTCGATGTAGCCCTGTGGGATGTGGTCTGAGACGATGTTAGGAGGGTAACGGTGCGCCGCCCGATGACGTTGAGGCCCCCGTGATGTCCCCGATGCCACCCGAGACCCCCGGGAGACCCGCGAGGCCGCCGCGCCGGTGTCCCGACAAGGTAATGTCGCAGGGGGGCACAACTGGAGCCGATCTCGCTATGTGCAATCCCATTTAATTCATTATCACATTATTTTGTATATTTAAGTTGTCGTTCACGATAGTCATGAGTATGCAGCGATTGGTATGTATCTTATACCTCTGCGCAAACTTGCGAGCGTTCATTCATTCTATTGAGCGTTGGGTCCCCGGGTGCCCCGACAGCTTTTCGTTTTGGTGTTACTTTTTTGGTATTATTGCTTTACTGGAATTGGGTAGGCGCAATGCACAGGATTTAAACGGTTGAAGGGATGATCAAGCTTGCATCGATGACATACTCGAGAGCAGGCGAGCGAACCATCACAGGGATTCAGTCAAAAACTTAAAACAGAAGGCAATTGAGACAGATCTATGCAACAAAGGATGGAGCCAATTTTATGTGGAATTAGAACCAGAATCAATCAAAAGACGAGGAAAATTGACCGACCGTGGATTTATTAACAAAGGAGAGAACGTTTGATGGAGCCAATGATAACACAAGAACTGTCTGATGAGACGGGAAGCATAAGCCAACCAACATACAAGAAGTTATAAACATTACGAGAAAAATCGGTAAAATAGTTCGGGTCTCTCGGAGACAATTCCACTTATTAAGTATTAGACAAGTGATTGAGGAAAGTGCGAAGGCGAAGCACTTGGGATGTAGACAACGGGATGCAGATTGGATCAAATTTTGAAAGAGGACCGGCGTCATTGTCCAACCTTTGACACGGCAGCGCGCTTGCAGAACTTCAGCACTCCGTGAAGTCCAAACATTCGTATATGGCTATTGGCGCATAAATTAGTAAGCATTAATCACCAATAAGGTAACTATTCACGAATCGTTTGTCGGGTGCACCTCTATTATTATTTCTACCCGTTTTGTTCGCCAAATCCCATCCTTTCCGGCAACATGCGAGCGATTTAACGAAGGCAGCTCTATCATTCATCTTATTAGCGTCATTTTTGTCATTAAAATTATTGTCACGACGAAATATATATGAAGGACTTATAAATTATAAACGAGTATTCATTTATATTAAGGCGTTTAGTATAGAATTGCTTTCTTACTCTTACAAAAGACTCCATATGTCATGATGATATCGTATTTTAACCATCTTTCGGGGCTGAGAACCTTGATGCCAAAACATTATCTGATGGAGACTTTTAGAAGAGGCATATTTTGTACTTTTTGGGTGAAATATCAACATGGTCCATTGGTTTACAGGACCTGAAGGATTACATGCGTCAAGCTGGGGAGGTTACCTACGCTGACGCTCATAAGCAGCATAGAAATGAGGGGTAAGTTGGATTTTATCACGAATATATCTACTAATTGGTATATAAATTTATGGAGCAGGTACCGAGTATGAACACCTGATCCAGAATGAGGCGACGCGGGCTAAGTTTTCAGATTATATCTTAAAAGTTCGTTGTGACTAACCAACTTACCTCATTCTTGACTTGTGAGTTATCTTGACATGGTCGTTTGTTACTGTAGAAAAAATTGAGTTATTACACAAAGTATGTTCCGGAATTTATATTTGTTATTATTTTCTTGCTGTAGAGATTAACTTGAGTTTAAGATACAAAGTGCATTCCGGGCCCAGTACATGTGATTCCAAAGAGTTGTTAATGATGATATCGCATTTTAACCATCTTTCGGGGCTGAATACCTTGATGTTAAATTTTTATCTGATGACAACTTTAGTGAACGCATTATTATGTATTGTAATAACAGAGGAACACGTGCGTATTTTTAAAGAACACAACTTCAGATATCGTTGCAAAGCTGTAATTATCGAAATAAATAAAATATTGTTAAAATGCAATAAACTGTTGTTAAAGAGTTCATTTCGAACAGTTAATGAAACTGATATTGATAGTAATATAAAAAAATGTATGCAATAAGCATATGATTCAACAGCACTTTTTATCTTTATCCGTTTAATAGAACAAAAATTAGAAAATATGTAACATAGTGCCATTATCAGTTGACGTTTTCAATTGCAACATATGTGATGTCCCGCAGGGTGGTGGAGTTCGCGACGCACGCGGACATGCGCGCGGCGATCGAGAAGCTGGACGGCACGGAGCTGAACGGGCGGCGCATCCGCCTCGTGGAGGACCGCCGCTCGTCGCGCCGCCGCACGCGCTCGTCCTCGTCCCGCTCGCGCTCGCGGTCGCGCGACCGCCGCCGCTCGCGCTCCAGGTGAGGTGTCGCCACGCCACTGACTTTGCGTTTAGAGATTTACGCGTCAAACAAATTAACATCGTGCATAAATTCGCACGATCGCCGAAAGAGCACGGTAAATGACAACTGGTGCGTCACTGATACAGTTTTGAACCCAAACGCGATGTTCATTTAAGGTTAATGTTATCACAAGTTAATTTACGGTGTTAGTAAATAACTGACATGGCGTTCCATGGACACCGACATGGAGGAATCCATGTGTTGCATTGGACACTTTACATCGGATGAAATGTATGTTAATATATTAATATTAATGATAATTACAATGAATACGATCGCTGTTTTGTCATAGAACTGTATTCAAAGGCAGACAATACACCTATTAGCATATAGATTCTTAGACTCTGACCAAATAACAATGATATAACTTGTGCAGGCTATGTAGAATTAATCCACAATGATGATATTTATTTTTACCATCTTTCGGGGCTGATAACTCTTGAATGAAAATTCTCTATCTGATAATACGAAGTCACTCGATCCACCGTCGCCCCCTTTGTTAGAAATTTTTGAGTCTGATCTGCAATCGATAGGTCCCGGCCCACGCGCAGCCGCTCTCGCTCCAAGTCGCGCCCGAAGAGCAAGAGTCCCGCCGCGAAGTCCCGTTCCCGCTCTCGATCAAAGTAAGTATCGGTCCGACCCGCTAAAACCCCTTACTGTTGATATTAGGTCCACTTTTTGCCACTCATAGATGCGTTTCGCCTTATAGGTGTCACAAAGATTCGAAAGTCTCATTAATGAATTAGACGTCATGTGTATAATTAATTGGGAGCCTTAATATCTAAGCAATGCCACACTCACGATTACCGAACTCGCCTCTCACTGAACTAGACGTGTCCCGAACTTGCATGTGATCAAGCCTCGTCTCACTGAATATGAATTCATCTAAAGTTTTTATTTAATGTTAAATTAATATGCATGAGTTTTGTATAAAATTAACCTAGTGTTCATTTGGATAGGTGCGTAAAATCATGCGCTGAGCAAAACTTGAAATCGTAAGTACTCTATTATAGTACTTTCTCGATGAGTAAACTAGTATCTGTTCCTTCTAGTATTTGTATCTTTTGTCGTATCTTCTCGTTTACACGTCAGTATTAGTTGCGAATGCGTATGTATTATGAATTAGTGCAATATCTATTTAGTTTGTATTAAAATGGGCTATATTTAACATTAATGTACGCGAACCGCAGGTGAAAATGCCGTCTGTCAGACTATCTAGCTATTTTTATTTTAGAGTAACTCTTCAATTTCTGACCTATAAATCTGCATGTAAGAAAATTTACATTTGTATTTTTTTTTTTCATTTTTAATTTACAAACTGTTCAAAAAAATTGTTGTATATATTTTTTTTTTTTTTACATTTTGCGTATATTTTTAAGCTTTCGTTGTAACCATACATACATTAAAGGCGGCAAGTTTGACAGATTGTTTTCCACCGTCGGTCAATGAGTAGAAGTAGCGGAATCGATGTCCATAATTACAACGATTTGTCGACCGTAACACGTCGCATAGGGATCGCAGCCGGTCAAGGTCGCCGTCGCGTAAGTCGGAGCGGCGCTCGGAGTCGCGGCAGTCGCGCGAGCGCTCCGCCTCGCGCAAGTCGCCCGACAGGAACGGTCGCCGGTCGCGGTCGCGCTCGCAGTCCAAGGCGGAGTCCAAGTAAGTCTCGCCGTGTGCTCTCAATCCCGTCTGACGACAGTGCTGCGCGTGAGATTATTCTTGAGTGGAATTGCTGCTGTATATTTATCGTTAAGAAATTCGCGATTGCAATTGCTATTATATTGGGTATTGCAATATCGGAGAAACCTTGAGTGAATTCTAGGTGTTCTCCAATGAGTATAAATGTAGCCGCCACTGCGGTGTTATCCTATAAATTTCATAAACTTAAATAACGAGCCCAATCAATATCTATTCTAGTGTCATTTTGACAGAAATATGTTCCCTATAGGATGCAAATTCAATATTTTCTATGTGTTTAAAACTAAAATCAATGGACAAAAAATGTTTGAACATAATTTATGTTTACATTACATAAATATTTCTTTAAATCAGTAACATTCTGAAACAGTTTCCTTAGACGTACGTCCTGCTCACACAATAGTAATTTCACAGCTGTAAATAAAGCATTGTTGTCAGATAAAAATGAAACATTGGCAAAACATTATTGACAAAATTTCTCATTAAAACATTACTAATTGATGGCACAATTATATATATTGACTCGTATCCATGTTTTCCTGCATCACTAGAAGAAATACGGTCATCGCGAGGTGAGCATACGTAGTTAATGTTACTTCAATTAGTCCGCTTCATTGCACTAGAAATTCTTGACTAGAGCATAATATAATTTTATGTGAGAAGATCTATTAGTGTTTCTTGTCTTTCTGAATGCTGTGGAAAACCTGTTTTTCAAAATACAAGTATATATATATATGTGTGTACTCTGTATAGAAAGTTAAAACTATTTTTATTATTAAATTTATGTGTGTGGTTTCCATAGAAATATGAATATGCAAGTTGTGTGTTTGTATATAATATTAATATACAGCTTTCTTGTCATGGCTTGCCATGTTTCATGGCTAACAAGCGCAAACGTCTTACTCCGATAAATTCTATTCTCTTTTATTAAAATAATAATGAAATAATGAAAATCAAAACTTCTGTATCACACCTCAATTTACATTAACTAACAACCATAACTCACATTCAAATCCACATTAAATTTCACCTCAATATTCTTACACCGATTTTTAAACACTAATTTAATAAGAAAGATATGAAAGAGTATTTAAAATTTAACAAAAGTACCCAATGTGCTGATTCCTCGTATACAGTTTTACATTTAACGATGTAACCAAATCCGCAGGGAACGATCTAGGTCGCGCAGCAAGGACGCGGTGTCTCCCAAGCGCGACGAGGAGCGGCGCGCGAGCAAGTCGCGGTCGCGCTCGCGTTCGCGATCCGGATCGCGCGACCGTTCCGTATCGCGCGACCGCTCGCGGTCCGCCTCGCCGCGGCAGAACGGCGACAACGCCGACCGCGCCAGCACCGACCGCTCGCCGCGCAGTGGCGACTAGACGCGCACCGACGGCGCTACGTTCACACGACATCGCACGGCACGTTCTTGTGCAGTACAAATATTACCAAATATATAGCGGTCCATTCATCCTCCTAAGATCCGTTGTTACGTTTGTAAGCAAAATAAAGAACAAAAAACCGTACACAATCGTTACAGCACAGCGCGAGTGCGATAAGTATTCGATAAATGTAAACGTTTATGCGATTACTTATCGATCTTTTAAGCAATCTTAATAAACCATAGAGAATACGGATCTATGAAATGTAAGTTTTGTTGTTTACACAAATGAAATTGTACTTTGTGAACGTAACGTCCCTCTGTTTATACGTTTGATATCGATACTACAAAAACGCGCCGTATAGCCTTAGCTCGTTGTTTCACTACGCACGACACGACACTAGAAAATGCAGTGACGATACTAGTCTCATATATTTATATGGATCATTTTCTCATAGGCCACCACATGGGACGACTCCTTTGCTAAAGAGGCAGTCAATCTACGACCTCGCTGGAACATGATGATCTCTTAATATAAAAATGAATATTAACACTGACTGCGGCAAACGCACCGGTCGTCTTTTATTGTCCGACCCACCCGTACAGCTCGCGGTGTGTGTTGCCATATTGGAACACGCCTGTTGCGTTGCGCGCCGCACGGGTGGATCGTTTCGTATATTAGCCGCCGCAGTTAACATTTTAATACCTATCTATTGCAATGTATGCGGTGCCGCAGTTAAGAGTAATTCTATCTGGCCGCGTTAATGATTAGTTCAATTTCTCGCGACCCTTTATAGTGTTTATGTTTTTAATTATATACAAATAATGAACATATTGTGTACATCTTTATTCCATTAACTCCTCGTTTAAAGTGAGACTAGCGCAGCTAGGAATTACCGCGCGAAAGGAGGGCATGGAGAGCCTTACATGGAAAACAAGGTGCGTGAATTGGCGTAGCTGGAATCGTCTCTTGAACGTATGACAGTTTGTTTTGTGTCGCATCGTGCACAGTCGAAAAACGCCCTCAGGCGAAGATGTTACGTAATGTCTAGATAGGGCACCGTGGAACAAATTGCACTTTAAAAATTGCTACTTTTAAACGGTGACGTGGACAGGCGACCACCCGGTGTATTACGCTGTCTGTGCGTGGGCGTGGCAAGGCGCCACAGATAACACTAATGGCGGTAGGTAGGTAAAAGTAGTAAATTCCAATCTTTGACTTGGTCTCTTGTATTTTGTTCTGAAGCTGACTCGATCTAGATCTTATATAACATCTTTGTATTTAGTTTAAGTTTTATCTTTAGGTTTTGTCGTATCGTGACATCTGTTTTCCGTCAAGTAATGGAAATTTACTAATGTGTTTTTATTACGTGCACCAATAAGATATTTTTAAATATCTGGAATTCTGCAAATGGAAATTTGAATATAAGGATAGTAAGAATAAGTCCTTAAAGTTTAAATATTCCGTTGTCGTAATCCAAATTCACTTTTATAAAATGTAAACACGCACTGTGTTTGAGTTTAGTTTTGCTCTTTGCTAAGATGTGTTTCGGTTAGAAATATTATGGCAAAAGGATAGACGGTATATTGGGAATGCAATTTAATTAATGATTCCTAAATGTTAGGCAATTCAGAGTGGTGTTATGAATATAGCTAACAATTTGTTCACCTTGATTTGAAGCAGATAATACAGCATTCTCCGATGTCCCTTCTGGCGGCGTCGTGTCTATTGGAATCGGTGAATTTATCAAATTCTAATTTAACAATTTATTTTACAAATTTTACACAACGTAGATTGACTACAGACTGAAATGTTTAAACGATTTTGTTAATGGTTACGAGAGGCGCTTGCCAATTTAGTAGGAACAATTTCATTATATTTATTACGTGAAAAATAAAAATAGGTCTATATAAAAAAATTGCTAATCACATATATTGTGATGCATTTATTATTTTGAACTGAACATGAGTTACGAAAATCTAGTTAACCGGAAGAAATTTAACAAAAATTGACAAATGAATACTTTATGTACGTTTATATTGATATCGCCCGTTCGAGGTGATCCACTATAATAAAAGATTATTGTGGCTCTTTTCTATTAGATTTAAGGTAAATATTAAATTTCGTCGATTTGTAAATATTGAATTTGTTATAGTTACTAAATAAAGATAATGATATAAATAATTCCTTGTTTTATTTGTATGAAATTCCACAATAATTCCTCTATTCCATTCCACATACATTATGACGAGGCCATAAAAATGAATTTGTTGAAAGCATGGTCGATACAGAGGCAGCGGTTGCAGTCCCACTGCTATGCACGAGTCTTATCTAAGTGTAATTTCTGGCAATATGGTCCCACGCTGGTGAAGAGGGTATTGGTTAAAAATATGGACAACTTCGATATGTTGAAACTGTTACATGTTCGGCGAGTTCCGTGTAGTCTTACCGCGTAATATCTCTAGTTGAACTGGGAATTGTCTTAATATTCTTACCTAAAGGACTTCCTGTTTCTTCCATTAGTCTTATTTTTTTAGAAAGCGCATAATGTAAATTTTGGTGTTTGATAGACAATCCAGAAAATATCAAAGTAGGGAAAAAGGAACATTTTTTTTATAATTTTCATGATTTTTCCGATCCTAAAACAAAATATCCCATCGAGCTTCTGATCCACGTCTATAAGTTTTTTATCAAATTCCAGCAACAAGTATTGACGGAGTTTCGTAGACCACATCCATGTGTTGAAGTATGTTTGCTGTCCCAGGCTTATATGGACCATTAAAAATTCAAATTGTACTGGACGGAAACCTAGTTGTAGTACTAGAACCTAAGTCCTTAAGGTTCAGTGTGAAGTGATATGCTTTAGGGTAAGGGCCGATTTTAAATTAGTTTTTAAAAATGAAGTAAAAATATAAACGATCTTTATGTGAATCATGTGATAGATAACTCTAATATTATTATTAGGATAAATTTATTTTATCGGCACTTTTATTGGGAACAAAATTCCTGTTGATTCTTCTAGCAAGTCGATTGGAAAGGAAATTCTCAATAGTTTAACTGGTAAGACTACTCCTGGGAATGCACATTATTTCGTTATTCCATCTTTAAAATTTAGAATTACTTTCTAAAAATCCAGAGACGCGTGCGCGCGCTTCGCACCAGGACTAACGTGGTAAGCACATTCAGACTGATTAAATTCCTTATTGTTTTTCATACTAAAGCTGTGGTTGTTGGTTATATAGTGTATGTCTAATATGTGATGTACATATCTCATTTTAAATAAAATGTAATCCATAAAGTATGCTCGTGTTGTTATTGACTCTCTCGAGCGGAACCCTATATAAACGTCTCCAAGAGACTACTTGAGATCGCAAGTTAAGTTTAACATTACTTCTATTGTAGAACTAAGTGTAATGTCTCGTACTTCCCCAAATTGAATCATTCTTGTAGAGTAGTTTCTGCGTATATATTATATATATATTATCATTGTTTTTTTTAAATGTACTTTATTTTTCATTTATGAAGCACGTGTGAGGTAAAAAGGTTTAATGAATTAAGAATAAAATACCGTTATAATCTTTTGTAAACAATTGTTTATTAACATTTTATTTCTTGTTGCATCACTGCACATAATACACATCCGTCACAAACACTCGCCGGCAAATTTATTACCGCTATAGCATTGCAATATGACTTTTATTGTAATAAGGATTCTATCTATGGAATTATTTGTTATATCTCCCTACTCGGATTTGCTTTCATTTTTCTTTTGAAATAGGCAAAGAAATGTGAATATACTAAAAGTTACTTAGGAAGAAAGGAATAATATTGTACTTTATCTAACTTAGACGAAAAATATAGCACAATAATCAATAAAGATCAATAATCACTTGAATTGCATGCAAAATAAACTTAGAAAAATAGCGAAAATAAAAAATAAAGTTTCAAAGACATAAGCAACTTTACTTATAAAAAATGGAATGATTTGAAATTTGTCTTTTAGTATACTCACACCTAACTGTAAATGCATTCAAGATTCTCAGTAAAACATTGTCCAAAATACAAATCAAGAAGACAATTTAGCTTCAGTCAATTGTAAACGAGGTTCAAAAAATAATTAAAAATGATTTCTTTTATATTATTAAAGATAATTCACAATAACATTAATGATAGTTTTAATAAATAAATTAAAAATACTGTTATTTTATTGGTCTGAGACGAAATAACATTTGGAGCCGAAGCATATAACTATAAATTTCTCAAAAAGAAAAATGAAAGTGGACATACGCTGTGATCAATTAAGTACAAGTCATGGTTGGTGCGTCCGGTAATGGTCTCTATTTTCACATAATTTTAACTTACATTTTGTCATCTTACAAAATTAAATACAGAACATTATTTATTGATCATCAGTCTATACATGTTTGATATAAATTTTACAATTTTGTCGATTTAACCTTCTTTAATCTACGCTCGAGTACAGAAGGCAACATAAGAGGTAACACCTATCACTTACCCAATAATATCTACAAATGTTTATAAAAACGGTAATTTAACATAAATTATTTCACAAGTCGCCCCGCGGCCGGCGCGTCGCGCGTTCCCTCGGAACGTGCGACGCGCCGGGGCGGGCTACATAAACAGCTCTCGACACTGTACCCATTAAAATAAATAAGTTAAAACAACCTGAAACATCGTGTCCTATGTTGCCTAATGCCGCACTCATATTGTCACAGTACTCACGAAAGTAACGGAGAATATTCTTACATCTACAACTTAATAGTTTTATACACAATGACTTAGGTTTCGACATTTTGTTTCTTATAAGTACTCAATTTATTTTTTAACCTATGGACTAATTGCGTGCGCGATATTATCATTTGTGTGTTGCGAGCGCGGCTTCTACGACCTCTAAGTGCTACAACGAAATAGAGGCGGTACAAGCGGCGCTCGGACAACCGCAGGAACGTTCGTTGTGCCTTCCGATCTACATTCCAGCAAGAACTGAAGCGAAAGATGTGGAAAAATCAATGTCGATTTTCAAGAAAACCTGAACACGATTTTAAACAGATACAGTTTCACTATCAATCATAATAAACATAGGAACAAATGACAATAATTAGTCAATCACAAAAAAAAAACAAAATCAATGAAAAAAAAACTGATGAACGCATCACTTGCGTTGCGATAAATTAGTCTAAAACCTTATTTTACGCACGGTTTGGCTTCTATACTGGTGCGAGTCTAGAGAGGGACAGTGTGGTGTGATCGCGGAAGCTATACCGGCTTCGGCCCGGGGACCTCGTCTCGGGACTTCGTCAACTATCGGTGCGATGATTTTGAACATGTGTGAGTAGTTGCCAGGGGTCCGGACCCGTTCCGGGTACCCTCGATCGGGACGCCAAACGTATGTTTCCAAAATTGGTCAATAAACTAAGTTACAACTATAATTTTTTATACGTTACGATCTGGTAATCTGATGTGAATTGGCTTTATATTTGAATAATTTTATTAACACAAGACTGATGCATAAAAATCTGTTACATTTGGCGTCTCGATAATACCAACCACCAGGATCCTGGTTCACTTGCCATCCGCATTAGAGCCGTCAATATGAGTGAGACGAGGTCGGAAGGCGAGATCGGTATGGTCTCCGCGAGGCGAGGCCGCGCGGCGGACCGATTCCGCGCGGCCGCTGCGCACCGCTACCTACAGAGATCGCAGACAGTGGACCGCAGTCCACTCCCCCCCGGCTGCGCGGTCCTCGCCCGCCCGCCCGCGTACGCAATCCTGTCGTCCCGACCGCACGGCCCACTGGCTCCTTGGCCTTCAGTCTTTACGAGCAGCAGGGCACGGTCCATGATGGTGAGTGGTCACCTATGGGCATCTGTGATCGACCGCGAGCAGGATCGAACCTACGTGGGGTCGGTCACAGATGCGTCGCTGCTCTGAGGACTAAGTTGAAACTCCTCGTGCACCACCACACCCTTCACGGAACACAGGAGCGTTTAACCGCCATTAGGTGTGGCGGTGGTGCTCTCGGAGCCGAACCTTTAAATGTCGATCGTCCCCAGACCGCGGGGACCGGCGCCTTCTGTCTTTATCGAAGGTCCGCTTCCGATTGCGTACTCGCGGCGCCTCGGCGACACCGACCTCCACCCGGGCGCTCCGCGGCCCGGCAGCCGACATGGAGGCGAGCGGTCGGCGCGAGGGCCGGCTCGGCGGGGCGGGCGACGCTGGCCGATCGGGGGCGGGAAAGGGCGATCCGCACCGCCATTACTATCTATTTACAGGGCGTACGAATCGCTCAAATAAATACATCCGAACGCTTACATCTAGCCGTCTATACAAGGGTCACTTTACACTTTACGCTATATTTACACGCGGCGCACAGCCTGTTTCGCACGAGCGTCCGTTGTGAATAAATAAATTACGAGTCCATTGTCGCGTCCGTATGCACTACACTTGCGTGGCGAACGTCGGCGGCAGGCAGTGGTCGTCTAGCACGTACACCCCGCCGCCCTCTAGCGCTCGTTTCACTAACGACGTATCGCTGCAACAAGAGATAAAGTATGGTTAGTTTTGTCGCTAAACTTCGACGACATCTAACGTCAAAGTTTTGGAAATTACAGAATTAATACATAATTATTTAAGTACGCATTAAGTTTGCTTTATATAAATTAACTTTCCTATCATGGATCTGTTCGAAGATATTTCGGCATGAAATAAGTTACACCTTGTACAAACTGTCCGTACATTTTGTGTACATAAATAAAAAAAAATGAAATCCTATCTATTTTTTGTATGAAAAGCTATCGGTGGTAGAGGGCGGGTAGGATACTGACCTATTCGCACAGTAGGCGGAGTCCGCGGAGAGCCGCGAGAGGCGCGGGTCGAGCGCGGCCAGCAGGCGCGCCGCGCTCTCCGTGTTGAGCGTCTTGCGCTTGCACTCCTCCGCGGCGGCGTTGTGCGCGTTCTGGCACTCGGGCGCCGGCGCCTCGCACTTGCCCCACGTGTTGCGGATGACGCGGCCGCCGCCGCCCGCGTTGGCCGCGTTCTGCGCGCGCGCCTCCGCGTCCGCGGCCAGCTGCGCGCGCTTGCGCCGCCGCCGCACGCACGCCACGGCCGCCGCCGCCGCCAGCGCCGCGCCCGGCACCGCCGCCGACAGCGCTGCGATCAGCGCCACGTGCCGTCCCGACAGCGCGCCGTCCGTGCTCTCCGCGCCGCCCGCTGCGCCCTCCTCGCCCACGCGCCGAAGGTGCCCGCCCGCCGGCTTCGCGGCGAACTCAGCGAGCGACACCGTGCACGACTTGCCGCCCCAGCCGCTCGGGCAGTTGCAGTAGTACCCGTCCACGCGGTCCCGGCAGCTGCCGCCGTTGCGGCAGGGCGACGACGCGCACTCGTCCACGTCCACGCTGCAGTCTTTGCCCGCGAATCCGGAGCGGCATCGACACTCGTAGTCGTTGTCCAGCACGAGACACTCTCCTCCGTTCGCGCACGGTTTGGCGAGACACAGGTCCACTCTCGTTTCGCATCGGGGGCCGAGGAAGCCGGGCGCGCATTGGCATCGTTGGCCATTCACCAGGTCGACGCAAGTCCCCCCGTGTTCGCAAACGATACCCGCGCAGTCGTCGATGTCGATCTCGCATCGGTTGCCCCTGAAGCCTTGTTTGCAGGCGCATCGGAACCCGTCACCGGCCCTCGTGCAAGTCGCTCCGTTTCTGCAGGGGTTGGCGGCGCAGGGATCGGCTTCCAGCCCACAGTCGGCACCGGCGTAACCGGGAGGACAGAGGCACACGTAGCCGGAGGGTCGCGGTTCGCAGGTTCCGCCGTTTTTACACGGTTGGTCGGCGCAAGTCAGTCTTCGGGTTTCGCATCGCGCTCCTTCGTATCCTGACGGACAGGCGCAGGAGAGTTCGCCGCCTTCATCCGGAACGCAAGCGCCGCCGTTCAGACACGATCTGACGGCGCAGGAATGTAGTGATTTTTCGCAAGTCAGGCCCGTATACTCCTGCGGACATACGCAGGTGTAGCTGCCTTGGCCGGTATTGTGGCACGTCCCTCCGTTTCTGCAGGGGCGATGGTTGGTGCAGTAGTTAAGATCTTGGTTGCAAAACAATCCGCCCCAGCCCTCCTCGCAGATGCAGTCCCAGGGTTTAGAGCAGGTGCCGTGCACGCAACCCGGATGCCGCTCGCACTGATCGCAGAGCTCGCCCACCCAGCCCGAGTGACAACTGAAATTAAAAAAACACCAGTCAGTAAGAATACGATGTGATAACAAGCGACTAAAAAGTATGTCTTTCTTCGCCTCGGGAACAATGAGGAGGATGAATGATTTAGTGAGCCACGGAGGGAGGTAGCGTTAAGCGTTTAGCACAATGGTGCGAAGTGGATACTCACATGCATTGGTCGGGCTTGAGGCAGTGGCCATGCTCCGCGTCGCAGCCTGGCAGGCATCTCGCTGTAACAAAAGGAATAGGTTCGTTAGCGCATCGCGAAGACAAAGGATGTACGGAGGGAACGGCGTGTTGATTTTTTCCAACGAGAACGCCTGATCAATTCTCCCGGTATGTGCAGATTTGCGTTTACTTAGGCGTCTTCGAAGGCTCGTTGCAAAGGACACGGCGCAACAAAGAGAGAGGTCCGTTAGCGTCCCGACCGGGGGCGAGGTCACGCGCTCCGGCGGTATATCTTCGCTCGCAACTATAACAACATCCTCTATACCGTACCGTACGTTTGCTTCAATTCGATTAATAAATACTTGTAACTCGTTTCGTCCAACACAATACTCATTTGTTACGCTATGCCCGTTAAACGGTAACGTAATTTATATAAAAAGTTGAAACTTTACATGTACTTGGACGTGTTTCGTACGTAATATGTGCGCATCGTTAATTTCGTGATTTACGTTCTGTACGCGGCAAACCTTACCCTGTTCTGGCGTAACCACGTAAAGAGATACGCCGGTGAGTTCGACTATGTACGCATGCATTGCGGCGTGAATGTGGATGAAGGTGTAAATAACAAAAGCCAGTGCAGTAATGTATGCTGGTGGAGAGAGAAAAAAATGTGTTTTGAAATGAGAAGTGCGGCGCGGCGTCGTATCGGTCGGGTGCGCATGGGCAAGTTATCGGAGCGAATACAAAGGGGGCAGATAGCGCGGGGAGTCTAACCGTCACTCGACCGTTACTAGTCCCCTAACTCGCTAGAAAAATACTTAGACGCCATTTTGCTCGTAATTCCCTATCCAAATGCAAATATAAGTCTGGCGCTCGCGTTCTAAATTGAACGCGGAAGCCGCTTCGTTGCTATATCTCGGATTCGCCGAGCTTAGTACGGCGGATAAAATAAAGGATGAGCCGTCCCTACACCGTAATCCAGGTTTAAACTGGCAAAGCCAACACAAAGCCCCCGAAACTTACGGAGTTCGCGAATCCGCTTACGACTCGCTCAACTAAATTGGCGGCTTTATGCATTCGATCACTGGCTACGAACGGAGATTGGTAAATGAAATTGAAAAGACATAATCCGCTTTCGCGAGACGCAGTTCACACTTTCGCCTATGAAATTTAAAACGGTCTATTCTATTGATCTATTCTCGTGACCTCCGTACGGCAATTACGACTAAATAATAAAAGTTTATAGGATACATAATGAATCGAGAGGAATCGGTGGCGCCACTCAGCGGCTCGACAAAGGAAGATCAAAGAAAGACTTTCGAGTGTCGGCCTCGTTGCTCGTACCACTATCCACTTCAGTGCACTCACTCTCGAGGTATCTTATCTTGACCCTCGAACGGTAGGTAAAACAGAGGTCGTAAAAATTACACCAGAACTAATATTAGGCCGTGAGTGGGCTCGAAGTGCCGCGGTGTTTCGGCGCTCCCCCGTGGAGCTATCAATTATTATCAATGAACATGAACAATATCGATTTCTAATATGAGGCTAACGGACGCCGCACTGCGACCAGCCAAGGTCTCGAATTTGACGCTGGTCCGCAGGTAATGACAAAAACCATCCCGGATGATCCGTACACGTGTGCGTATCGGCAAATATTTAATCTCCATCCCACATCTGGTTCTATTCGAGGCGGAAATTAGGCGCGCGTGGGATTCGCGATTCAATACAGAAGGTAATATTCGTGAGAACTTCACTCCCGTCGACAATTAGGCGAAATTGAGCGGCCGTGAAGGGTTCTCTCGCGATGTTTACCCTATCATTAAGAATGAGCTGGATGCTGGAGATAATGTTGTCGGGACATGCAAATAAGTTTTCGGGATCGTTAAGCTTTCCCAGAAGGCCAGATACCGTACGGCAGATGTGAGGCAAGTTTCATGACACGGTCAAGTACAAAGTTTATTTCGATTGGTGTTCGGTTCTCGTTTAAAGGTGTTTTTGACCCGGTTCGGTGCGCTCGTGTTGTGGTCCGCGCTGCGCTGTGTGTGTGAGAGCGTAGCATTGTTTTCATTTCATTATGGCTGCTTCTCTCGCTTTAACATTTTCGTAATCGCCAATACAACTCGAGGGATAGGGTTGGCAGGGCTTATAGGCTCATCAGTGCACGATCGTCCCGTAACTTTGGCGGGCCCAATTGAATCTCTAGTTGGGAGCGGCGGAGAAATTCTGCCGGTCACGAATAGTTGACATTCGTATCGGAACGCCACCGCAACTATTTACTTTTACCAGAAAATTGTGATTTCGCGGTTATCCCGTCGCGTGGAGGCACTAGGCGCGCATGGCCGGCGGGCGGGCAGCCCTGGCGTGCGAGCGAGAGGGCGCGCTACGCGGCGCGAGGTCGTGCGTCTCTGTCGGGCGCGTTTTTTTGCGGCGCCGGAGTGTGGGAACGCGGCGGCAGGTGGGGCTGCCGAGATTGCTACGCGACATCCGCCCGGCCACAATGCATCTTGAGACGCACCGCTTTGTTTCACAATACGAGACGCGATGTGTTTAACATACGTCAGAACCTCGTAATGACGTTTGAAACGTTTAGATACCTTTTTATCGGCAACCGCTGTATCGCAATTCATTAAAATTGCAAATCGATGTGATCGGATACATGGAACTGGTAAAAGTACATCTAATCTGCGCGTCTAATCTGGCTTTTCTTTGTACGTCCGTCAGCTTTCATCGGTGTTATCTCGGTGTTCGGCTTATGTTTCGGGAGAAATCATGCTCTCAGTTATAAATTAATTACAGCTGGATATTGTCGATAGTGAAGTGAGCGGACATTGATGAATGTCGCTAATGACGACGGCCATCTCCGATACTTTTGTTTACAAACCAGCGGCATTCGAAGGCAAACAGACCACACGGGCGGCGGTCACACGCTCGCAGCAAACTATGTGACGCGCCGAACGAATATTGTTTTGTCATTCATTCATCCACTATACAGGCTGTGTGCTCAGATTTTTGAAAGAATGAGATGTCCAATACAAGGATTGATAAGAGGGAAAGAGCCGGCGATAAATACCCTCATGTTAAACGGAAATTATAGGTACGGAGCGATTTTAAATTCAATGAGTATATTCAAAGAAAGATCGCTTCTTTGCTCTGCATTTCTTCAATAGAGGGCAGTTAAGGAGGCACTGAATTAATAATTCTTTATTTTTATGCATAATTCATTACTAATCCGCTTTTTAGTGCAACTATGTGAGCGCATAACATTCTCATACGGCCGCTTGTGCCCTTTGGAACGTAGTGCAAGTATAAAATTTCGTGTATTTGGTTTATTGCTCTGCGTTATAAACTTTAACGGCAGATTGATATGGATCTACAAATTAAAATGTAGCTTACGTGCCAGTTACTGAACCCGAGGTAATGATAAGAATTAATTATAACGACGTGGAAACTCATTTTCGGTGGAACAATAACTAATAAACATTCCATAGTTCAAATTGTTCTTCATAGGAGATTCTTGTGAACAGCAAGCAAAAACTTTTGAGAGATGTTATTCGGTCAACGTGAGGTGAAGCAAACTTTTATTTAATTTTGTATTCAATATATTTCTTTTGTGTAGCGCAAAGCGATGATAACTTTTAGATTTCGGCTTCTCACGCTGAGTGTCTGGGGTTCGATACCGCACGCACCTCTAGTTGTTCGAAGTTGTATGTATTACAAATGGATTATCACTTGCTTTAACGATGAAGGGAAACATCGTGAGGAAACCCACACATCTGAGAGATATTTGTAAAGTTCTCGAAGGCGTGTGAAGTCTACCAATCCGACCTTGTCCAGCATGGTGGACTATGGCCTAATGAATTTATTTTTGAGGATCAAATACAATGACGCTAGAACACCTAGATATGAGGTCACGAGATATATATGAATTTATTTTTGAGGATCAAAGACAATGACGCCAGAACGCCTAGATATGAGGACACGAGATATATATGAATTTATTTTGAGGATCAAAGACAATCACGCTAGAACACCTAGATATGAGGTCACGAGATATATATGATTTATTTTTGAGGATCAAAGACAATGACGCCAGAACGCCTAGATATGAGGTCATTAACATTCGTTGATCGTGTTCAAAAATTACATTAAGTTAAAGCACTTATTCTGTTGACGCGTTCATTTTACGAGATTCTGTACGTTCATTTACATTTATGTAATACCTACATAGTCAAGTTTTTGTTCGCAATTTGAAACAAAAATACTTATTTCCTTATTTTAAACTGACAAAATGTCTCCTTTTTTCGAACGCGAAAGATTAACTCTTTGCCTAAGTCTGTTTTGTCTGACAGTCATGACCTCGAACTGTTAGGGCAAGAGAGAATAGGTGAATATTGAGGGAATCTTCCACGCAAGGTCATAACTTGGAACTGTTAAAGCAAGAGAGAATAGGTGAATATTGAGGGAATCTTGGTGTTACATCCAGGTTGCGTCTGACTTACCATCAGGTAAGATTGCGGTCAAACACGAGCCTTTATATTAAAAATAATAATCAACAATATTTCAAATGTGAAGATTTTATATCTATCAATGCCTAGAACAATTTCTAGTGTAGATTTATAGATCGATGGTATTTCGAGGTCCCTTTAACCCGGATGAGTCAAGCTAGACGCGTGACCAGGACAACATCGAAAGGTCAGGTTAAATTGGCAGAGAGGATGTCAGTCCAAAATTGGTCACATCTGAGTTTAATGAGGAAGGGGGAATTTAACGGTCTATTTAAAAGCCCAGGAAGTTACACGCGAATTTTTGTACGTGTGCAGTTTGACATTTGTGACCGAAATTTTAGTTTATATTCCGTGTAATTTATTCGAATTATATTTATTCGAATATTTGGGTCAACATTTGGACTATTAAGTTGCTATTCACTTTTTTCCGTTCGAAATATTTAAATGTATAAATTATAATGTTCATACATTTCTATAATTAATTTTACATAGCATAGAAGGTTTTTGTATTAAATAACATAGTAAAAACATTGTATGAAAGAAGATTCTAGAAGTAAGAGTAAGTAAGTAAGTAAACTTGAGTAAGTTATATTTAACTATACAAGAAAGTGTGTTTTACGTTAGGAGTTTGAGGTGGTAGAACCCTTTGACTATTGCTTGCGGTGGTATCACCACCGCTCCCACTTGCCTTAAACAAGCTCTAGCGATGCTGTGTTCTGGTTTGAAGAGTGTATTAAGTCAGATTTACTCACGATACTCAAGCTACAGGCATTAAGAAATAGAACTTACGTTTCGAACAATAGTCTCCAGTCCATCCGTGCTTGCACACGATCTCCCCAGTAGCGGAGCAGGTGTAGTGTCCGAAGGCATCGTCCCTTGGCCTGCACAGCACCTCGCAGCCAGGCCCGTAGTAGTGGGCCGCGCAGGTGACCCTGTACGAGAGCCTCAGGTGCGCCCCCCCAGGACCGCCCCATCGCTGCTCCTCCTCCACCCACGGACCTCCAACATCGGCTATGCTCTGCTTCGTCATACGCGCGATTAACGTGTCTGGAAAGAATATACCCTATTAAATACTGAACAAAGTTGCAACTAGATTAGGGTGACAGATAAAAGATAGATAGGTGGTAGTGGTGGTGTAGGATAACGGTGGTATGGTGGTGATGCTATCCTACTGCTCGATTGCGGCACGTCTACCACAATTTCTGAGTTTGGACATGAGGCGATTCAACTTAGTTATTAAGGCAATTAATCTAGCATTGTCCTTGCGTAGGATTAGCAAGACTATTTGGGGTTAGTCCTTAGGCTGCAGTGTCCATTACTGCTGCACAAAATGTCTTTCACTACAAGTAAAAGATTATGTTATATAAATATTAAATGTTTTAATTACATATATTTATATCGTGGGAATTAAATACGTGCCATGTACGTTATTAGGTGTTATTGATAAATAATTAATGATATTATCATGTATGGTCAACGATCTCACTATTACAGAATATATTAATAGAAAATAAAACGGATTGTTAACGAGATTGTAATCTAGAAAGGATAAAACAGAATTTAATTTGATTAGGTAAAAGAGCGTATCTGTTTATCAGCGTGGGAAAGGACTCGGAGCAAATTGACCTGTTACCGTCGGCGTTTGACGCCCGCATTCGAACGTGAGATTTCATTGTTCAAAACGTGATTCACTGTTTTGGTCCGTTGGCGCCCGTTGTGTGATTGATTAAGAGTTTTAACCACATTCCTGATACTAGACAGCGATGGCACGAACATCACACGAACCGGACCAATTGGTCAGGAAGCATCGCAAAGCAAAACCGCCTGTGAAAACTACCCGTGTTATTTAAAAAACCGCCACTCCATTCATCGGAGCGATGTAAGTGGTGGACGGAGGCACGCTGGGAAACCTCGCCATCGACCAGTTCCTACCTTTATTTATTTCTCTCCGTGTATGCCCATCTTTTGCTCTTTTTGCCACGCCCGACGTTACATTCCTAAGCCGGTAATCCCGACAGCGGATAAAATTAAACCAGACGCGAAACAAAATTAAAAGGTACATAAAAACGATCGATCCCGACTAATTTCGTGGCGTATGGTATTTCTATACGATTGTTCTTCGGGTGTCAGCGATAAAGGATATCGTAATGAGATGCGGGTTATCTCGCATCTAAGTTTCGGTTCTTTTGTTTACAGGGCGAATGCGCTGTACTGGTTGCCGGGTTGTACTATTGCCGAGCTATTGTCGACCGGGTCTAAAGATTCCGTTTTAATTTATAGCGGAGTTATTCACATAAGCGGAATGTAAATGGCTTCATGGAGTTGTAAATAGACGATTTATTGATGGTCCGAAATAGGTTTCCGCTTTATCCTGACGACCACGATGAGCTCGCAGCCGGAATAACGCACAGTGCTCACAATTCAACGGGTAAGCTTACACCGACCGATCGTATCTGTGCAATAAATCTAAATGATAAAACGCGTACGTACCTAACTTAGTCGGCCAACGAAAATAATATATTAAACATCGATATATTCCGCATTCTGTGCCGATGGAAATCGAAAATTGTAGTTTTCAGATAACGCGACCGGCTAGGAGTGGTTCACTTTGTTGGCACGATTTCTTTGTTAGGATCCATCGACATTGTTGCATCGTGTTACATTTTGTACTGTTGTGAGAATTATTCCAGAAACGGATTAAAGCGGATTACAAAAACTATAAAGACGCCGTTTCTCCATTTCTGGAATGTAGCGTTAAGTTACGTTACGTGGAAAAAATTAACATTTAAAAATTCGCAATCGATTTAAAAATGCAAGAGGCATTTCAAATAACACTAAATTATGGCATTAATGCACTAGGTTCGGTTTCAGAGAAATGTTATTAAAGCGGAGTGCAGAGTTCGGAGGGAATTAGAAAAATGATGTGTGGGAACCGAGAGCGGGTTGCAATTTAGCTCGAATGTGCGCGGAGAATTATGGCAACCGTGCACTGGCTCAGGTGCGCTAGGGTTGCCCGCCGCGTGAAATATGACCGCCAGCGCAAACCGCCGATCAGTTCAATGCGCCTTATCATAACAAATGGTTAAACAAAACAATCGACAGTTTTGGACACGCTCGCACTTTTCGTCTCCAGAAATTAAATATCAACGGAATTCGAGAGGCAGTAACCCTGCGACTAGGTTTCGGGCTGAGAGCAATTTGTAGGAAAATTGCTCGGACATTTTTGTTTTCTACACAACGTATAGATACGATTCGTCAAAACGTTACCGGAGCGTCCGTACCACGAAATTACACTCATTATACCAAATCATCGTAACGATATTAAATGAAGGTGTACCCGATAGTGTATTAATGTAGTTTCGATTCACAAATAAATAACACATTTAAGAAGGACGAGGCGAGTCTGTACGTGCCGCGTCGCCGGTACCTCAGATAGCATGTAATTATGGACGCAGAGGTCACCACAAATAAAGGAGAGATACAAACGATAAAAACAAAAGAAAGCGAAACAACCGATAATTCGACCCGGCCGATATCGGAGGCGGACGGAGTCGATTTGGGATGTTTTGAACACGATTTTCGGAACATTTTAGCCACAGGGTTGGGTTCACGCGATCCTGCTTCCGTCGATGATCAATCGATCGATCAATAAGGCCACCGGATGCGAGCTCTCATTCATTATATAGCTAGATTGACAACGTCTAGCCACTGACTTGAACGTCGACGGCCTAATTGAAAAGCGTACGCGACCTAATTCAAAACGAAATCGAAATTAAAACTTTACATCAACCTTAATGTTAAATCATTAATAAGGGTTTGTTGCTCCGGGATCCGAACAAAACTGGTCGGAGCCGCCGGCGCTGTGGGAAACAGCGTTCATCAATGGGCTGAGCACACAAACTGCGTTCTCCTTTGTTTATAAAACTGTCCACTTCTAATGCTCGACGTGTATTTCAATTTGAGAGGCGAGTTCGGTGTCACGCCTTACACTAGATAAACAATCGCCCAATTCGTTCTTCGACGCTACGTTGGACTCGTAAATAGGGTTACCATGTGACAGGTATTGCCGTATTTGACGGGCATTTTCGGGCTTAGCAAACGTGCAATATACTATAGATTTAATACAGGTATTTTTGAATTTCGCGCGCGGTTCTATGTAATCGCGCTAATTCGCGTTCATCTTTCTCGCTTATAATATCATCGTATACTGTACATACTGAATTTATGTTATATTTATTAAATAAAGTTTAGTCTAAGGTCTTGTTCTCATTACTGCGTTTTACCAGGCAACTTTAGACAAGTACGTTTCCGAAAAATCAAGCATTTTAAATGCCCTAGACAATTCAATTTTAAAATGGGAGCGACAAGGACGAAGACATAAAACGCTTAACTCAAGATGTATTTCGCATATCCTATGCCACACAATTTCAATTCGCCATTGTTTTTTCGACAGAACAGGTATATTCGGTTCGCGAGGCGAATCAATGTACACGGATTGTGAAATAAATTCGTTAGCGGAGCGGGCAAAGTTTTGCGAAAGGCAATTAACGCTAAGCCGCGGAGAGAGCTGCACCAGAGGATCTGGGTAGCGCATAATGAATTGGCTAATGCACAAGCGGATAACGAGATAAGGGCCCGTCACAACATAACTGTATCGGTAATGCGTTAGTACAAAACGTGGCGAGCGGTAGCGTGGCCCGCGGCGACTCGCGCGGTCCAGACACGTAATTGCCTCCACGAATCTGTTATCAATGCTGTCTTTTCACACGCTCCTATTCTCGTTTCGCCTATATGGAGGTGTAAATCGAGACAGTGCAATAATCGTAAACGGAGCGGGCGAGAGAGTAAACAAAACTTACGGGACGAGACACCGAGCGTGCCCACCTATTATCCGGTGGCATGTGCTTAGCATCTGTCGACGACGCTTCCTGGACTACCCAGCGCCTGTTACATCATAAATTGAGCCTTCCGCACCGTCTTCCGTGATTTTTTATTCAGTTCAAGCCCTACGATGACGATAGACGAAGTGTAAACTAAAAATTAACTTCCTCGGAGCTAAGTTTTTTAGCGTCGAGTAAATAAGCGTCGATCCGTTAGCGGGTTCCAGGTGGGGCCCGCCGCCTCGGGCGCTACACAAAAGATTTCGGTGAAGGAGCGAGCGGTCATATCAGAATTGCAAGCCATTTATCCCTATCCCATTGTCGCACAGCTATTTGTTTGAAAGAATCTCTTTATGCTCAGAAGCTTGCATTATCTATGATATATTGGATTCTTTAGACGTGTTTTATTGCAAACGATTCGCTAACGTCTTTTGCACGATTGAAAGGAATTGGAGCCGTTGCAAGTTTTGATTTTCGAAATCCGATTACTAGCGATACTAGCGACCGGCTGCATTCAGCTGCGGTTCGGTGTTAGATAAAAAACCGAATGTGATTTAATTAAGCATTAGTGTGTCGATAGTGAGTGAACACAAACGGCGTACGAGCAACCTGTTATTATAGTTGATTAGATTTCTGTTGGTAACATTTCTCGGTAGTGCGCTGGCGCCGCCCATCGCTCCCGCGCCGTATTAAAAATATACACGTCCTCTTAAGCTATCCACTCCGAACGCTAATGATTTTCGGTAAACCGGCCCGTAACACACCTCTCGTATCTCCGAATCTCTCGAGTAAATCACCGTCGTTTTTGTTAGCCGGCCAGGAGTAGTAATTATGTCGGTCAGAGTGCAACGGGATGAAAATCTAATTAAGAAGTGGGCAGATCCAGTCAGATTTCGCGTTCGCCAAAGCTAAGTTATTTCTAAATCGATTCGGATGTGGGGCGTTTGCTGTTCCTTGTAAATTTACGTTTTCGGTTTACGTGTCCGTGTTTGTTATGAATTTGGATGCACGCAGAGAATTATCATGATGATGTATTTACGGTGGGCTGCCGGTTACAATTCATTCGGAATCGTTTTTTCGGTCACGCCATGTCGCATGAGCGCCGTAAACCTGTCGATTCTTTATTGGACGGTTAGGCCCCGCGTGATATCGTCAAACGAAACGGGCCGAACTTAATATCGATTTTATCAAATCGATTGCTCTAAATGATTGTAATCTAATTATTTGTGCATATGGCATACGTAATTTCTTTGTATCTAACCTGTCTCCAATGTTCTCGCGAATGACACGAAATTGGATCCGTGCGTAATCGAATAACCGATGGGAACAGTTCTTTATGTTTTTTCGACTAGGTATCGGTCAACGGCCATCGGAATATATTAGAACATTTCTACTAAATTTTCGTCCTACAGAAGGTTCAGTTTATTAGAATACGGCGTGCATTGCGAAGCGAATCACGCGCGTGCCGCGTGCTTCGAACACCAATCGTCCACTCCATGGGAACATTTTTGTCTTCCACGATATGATAATATAAGCATTCAAATATACATACTGTCCGTTAAATGCACGATAAACACCCAGAATTACAGTGAAACCTGGATGTGAGCGCGTCGTGACGCACGTGAGGTGAATTTTACAAATTTTCGATGCTTCATGACCCTTTTATCATAATCGCATTAGAGACAACTCACCGTCAGATCTCGACGTCTCGTTCGTGTCGTGCCACGCTTCGACTATGAGCGAGAAGGTGCCCTGGAAAATTAAACGAAACATATTAAACATTGTTCGTAATTATTGCACGTACATCATTATAATTATACACGAATCTAAAAACGAAGAATAGCAATCCAGCGGCTTTGTGGAATTTTAAAACGCATTCGAGTACGCCGTTCTTCACAATAAGATAATCCAAGATATACCATCTTGAGCAGAGACCTTTAAAAATGGGCGCGGCGCCGAGCATTTCAAATATTTCCTTTAGTTTACGACGTCGCTCGGAATGGCGGATGAGTGTAAATTAACAACATGATAGACAGGTGAACCCGGGAGCAGATGGCGGAATTGTTTTAATACGGGCTAAAAATACTGTGCGCAATAAGGCTATGGGTAGCGCACTTAAGTCGCCCAACATGGACTCGTGTGAGGTTTCCGTGGACTTAAAGCGAAGAAAAAATGTAACGGGTGCGTATCAGATAGAGATATTGACATTTGTCGATGTTTACATAAGGAGGCGAAACGGCAGTCGAAATCGATTACGGCGATAAGGAGAGTCAACAGCTCACAGGCGCCCGTCCAGTTTATCAATGGGTTTTATGACTGTCTCCTGAACTCGGCCCATGCGAAAATGTTGCCGCTCGCTAGATGCTTTATGAAATTTCTCCCACCGCTCGGAACCGGTTCCGTCCACCATAAAACAGCATAGCTGCATCGGACGATACGCCGCCACGAATACGATAAATAATAAACTCACTTCGCTGTTAAATCATCGAAATGTAATAGTTACCTAAAGGTTTTTTGCCGCAACACATTAACGCACACGCAATACTTAAAAGCGTCCGTATTATTTATCTAAATAATCAGTCAAGATTATTTTAAGCCATGCATACGAGTAAACCGTTGTAAATAAAGCGGTCGTTTCATAAAATAACCTTCAACTATATGCGATCAGATGAGGTACGCGACTCATGAACGCCGAACAATTTCTGTTCACCGGAGTTCAAAGGCAGTGTTCTTAACTGAACCACCGTAACCTTCACTCACGTTCGTGTTTGTTCATTTATCGATCAGAAAATCTCTCCAATTAAACGCTCGAACAGTTACACTAAAATAATTTTAGAAAGATTACATCGATGATTTTCGTTTTGGACTTTTTCGATACCGGCCTCGTCTAATGTACAGGATTATCTGATGGACTATTTCACCCTTTTTATAGAATTCGTGAATGGAGCGGGTTTAATCTCACCTCCAATGGCCGATGCCTATTTGTTTGGTCAACTAATCGCCCCAAAGTTTTCGATTGTTTACGATTAATCGTAATCTTCGAATGGAGCCGTGATAAGGGTCCACGAAGTGGGTAACTAAACTTTATTAGAAACGGGTCAACCACTATCAATAAGGTAATCACAGACTGTCATAATTCGATGACGGCCGCAAGAGTATGACTTTGAAACCGGGCTGAGGATCCGTGACGGCGTGTAATTAACTATAATACACACGTCACGGGTCGCCTCTCGTGCAGCTGCGCCCGACGGATATGAAGGGTCACCATTTAATTTCTTCATAAGATCACCACACGAACTCTTAAGGAGTGATTCACGACTAACAGATGTCCCCGTTGTCAATTAGCTTGATGAATGAAAACATAATTTGCATGAGCGAGAACTAACAATGAGTTATTTGCATAGGAACTGATACGTACATCTCTAGCAAACAATAAACATTGTAGAAATCAATAGTAGAAATCCATCGTTTCCCAACGCACATCACACGGCGCATTATGAAACAAAAACCTCACGGCTTTTTCTTACGTTTTTCATTCGCTTAACGCTAGCAGATAAGCGTAATTAAAGCTTTCGTTAGAATAGTCGGTTTTGACGAATTTATAATAAGCGAGTATCGTTAATACGTCGACAATACAAGCGGACGTGTTATCGTCCGTTTCTGAATACCAAACAGGCGGGTCGACTGAACGATTTTGAGCCTTACGAGGCTTCCTTTCACAAGACATTTCGGTCCGTAACCCGCTTCAGTGTAAACGGAGTGAAGGCAGTTGTCTGTATTATTATGATTTGTTCGCGCGATCAAATATGGTATGTCGTAGTATACAGCGTATTGATTTGTTAATCGAGTATGGAGAGCGCATTTCGGCCAGCTGAGGCCGATCGTAAGTATATGCCGGTTCCCACGCCAGTGACTCGGCCGGCCCATAAAAAGCGGCGGCGACGTAAGCAAACGTGTGCAGGTAGCCTTCATAAACTCACCGAGCTGCCGAGCCTGTATTACATTAGAATCGAGATCATTTAGAAGAGTCGATATATTAATAGTGATACACTTAATTAGTTGCAATAGCCGATGTTTTTACGATTAATATCGACAGGATAAAAGATATTAGAGTTATTATTATATTAGAGTTATTATTCTAATAGAGCTTTTTATATATAACAATCGATGTCTTTATATTAGAATCGACACGATAATAAGGAAGGGACATTTTAAAATGGATGTTAACGCGATGTGAATTAAAAATAAATGTTAATAATCTTATCGAGAAAAACCTCGAATTGAAATTAGATGATCTATCATTTGAAACATAAAATATGCATGAAATGGTGTTACACGCACGTAAGCAGAGTTCCGAGAACAACATGAGATTTTATTTACTAAGTAAGGAGTAGCGGTACTTTATATTACTGGTCAATCCAGCCGAGTCTAGATCGTCCGACTCTACAATGAAACTCGCTCCAAGCCGGCAATTAAGGAAACATACTCCGCCACTCGACTTATAAACGAAATACTAATTGACGTTCGATCTTAGTGCAGAATGTGTTCCAATTTTTAAGTTTCAACGACATCGATAATTTTAATCGCCCAACATTCCGTTTATGTACCTCTAGCCTAATCTAAGCTTACAACTTTATATGAATACGTACTACGTGAGATCGTAAGAGTTGTCACATACGACTTTTTGTTTGAAGAGTAGCAAACGAGCGTGCAGGCTACCTGAAGTTAAGTGGTCACTGCGGCGCATGGGCACCCACGTCCAACCTCAAACAAAACCGAAGTTCCGTTTGAGGTTGTATATGAATGCGTCACTACTCCTGAGGACTAAGATGGTCGCCTCGCTATATGTGTGCCTGGCAATCACACCTCTCCAACCGAAACACAAGAATTGCTTCACAGCGGATTATGCTTATATAAAGCAAAGATTTAATCGTCTTATCTCTTTACCTGTAGAGCTTAGTCTTGGAATCTATTGGACTAATTTTTAAGGAAAATTCGTCTAAAGATAAAATATTTAAGTGTCTCTATCGTGTGTGACGGCCTTAACCTGTTCGATACTTTCAAGCGTTAAATTGTGTTATTGAAGCTTTGGGACGCTATCCCCGGGAATGCTACGGAATTATTTGATAATGGTTTTATAGGTGTGCTTTACTAGGATTCTTCCATCTTTTTATTTTTCGTTTAATTAAGTCTAGAAGTAGAAATAGTCCAGTGGTTACTCGGTTTCTCTCTTCTAGGAGTCTACGTCCAAGGTTCGAATCACAGATACCGCAAATTTTTAGTAATTATGTGCGAATTGGAATTTAATTGTTGTTACTTTTACGGCACATCGTGAAAAAACCTACCTATGTAGCAAGGGCACGTGAGTCTGAAGCCGTATTTGGCCAGCTCTACGGAGTACCGTTTAAACCCAATTTGAATCTCACCCAGCAGTGAGTAGATGAGACAGCGTGGGAAAGGGATAAGCCGTCCCTTGGAAGTTTGTTTGTAGCGCCATCTGGCTGTTTACGACCTAAGAACAAAAGCTGTAATCAGGTGTTCATTTTTGGCCACGTGTACCGGTCGCCATTCTTTGTTTTATTGTTTTATAGTCGTTTGAAAAAACGAAAGTCAATGGACATTGCAACAAATGTTAGTTGCTTTAACACTGCTTACGGTAAACGGGGTTCCAACAAAAAATATGGTGAGAAATGTTAATGTAAATGGAGGTGTTTACCGCCAAATTTCATGGGAATTTTCGGTGTTTGTTTAGTTAATCGGTCTATAGTTCTTTGATAGTTCTAGTGTCCCGGTGGTGGAGTTGGTGGAGGTGTAGCAGCTGGGTACACTTGCAAACGAGGGGAGCGTTAGCCTCCTCAGGAATAGTAACGTCAACGTACGGATTCAGATAGGACCTCAGTCCTGTTTGAGTTTAGATGTGGGTGGTCATGGGCGCAGTGACCGCTTAGCATCGGGTAGACTGCATGCTCCTTGCTACTCTACGCACATAAAAAAATCCAAAAAGAGAACAAGGTCGTTTACCGTTGGACTCGGTCAATACCGTAATATTGAATGTTTCTTAAAACATGACAAAAAGGGCACCAGAGTTCACTTTCAAGTTTCGACACGAGAAAATACCTAGTTATTTGGAACACAAACAGCCGACCAAGTGGAGGAGTCGTGATTTCATATTTCACACTTCGCCAGTGTGGTAACGTCTTTAGGGACAGGTTTTTTCACTTAGTTATATCCCGGCAGCGATACCGAATCCCAATGCTAATGCATAGGAGTAAAGTTTAAATTGCAATGGTTAATTTTACTGACGTGGGTCCGTTGATGAACTGGGAATATGGAAATGATACAAAATCCGCGTCATAAGAATGTTGTGTCATTTATAGATGCTGTTTAGTCACGCTTTCTAATTTAACGTAGGTATATGTCGATAATGAACAAAGTGGACAGTTCCGATTCTAGTATAATCAATTCGTCCTTAGAAAATAGTTTTGTAGTGTACATTGTTATATGTATGGATTTAATACATAGATACTTTCGTTGGGAGATACATAATTTTAGTTACACTTTGGTAGATGATGAATTATACAAATTTATTTGTAGGCGCCTTCTACATATTTTCCATATTCCAAGTGGTAGACTATCTTTCGTCAAAAATATCGCACATATAAAATAACAACGACGTAAGTAAGTTTTTACAATTTTTCAGGACATGTGTTTGTAGTTTGGTATTGTTAAACTGAAGTTCTTTCCGAGGTCGTACATAGATGCGTCACTACTTCTGAGGACTGAGATGGTCGCCTCGCTGTGTCCGGCAACCGCAGCTCTCCACCCGACACAAAATGTTTTACAGCGGATTATGAGAACGGCGTTGGTACTTCCCCGAATGAATTGTTCTACCACCTCGGAGAAACAACATTTTCTGTACTTACGCCATTCTTCATTTAGTTGGGCGATATATGCAAATTCTGTCTGAGCAATATGTGGCGTGTATCAAACGGTTTCGATCGGGTTTAATACCAATTATTGATGGTTTTAATTAAGTTTATCTCAATCTATTTTAGCATCGCGGATCGTACATTGACCTGATGATTCATATTACATCATAACGTCGTTATTGTTATGTGTATTTCAATATTTTGTGTTATATTTTAAGGATGTCTCGAGCAGTCTCGATAACTGCCGGACCAATTTCGATGATTCATTCGCTATTAGCAATCTACGTTATTGTAAATGGACATTGTTATGTAACAACTCTCGTAGCCACATACTAAAATTCCCTATACCGTGGGCGTCATGAACATACATATACGAGTATACAAAAACCCAGGCTCAGAATGAAAATCTAAATTTCTCATTTAGATGTCTTCTTGGCCGGGAATCGAATCCGGTACCCTCTGC
>DWKL01000011.1:0-35189 GCA_018249415.1 Phareas burnsi | reverse complement strand
TATGTAATAATATGTTCATTAATTATTAACAAAAAATACACTCATCGTAACCACCCCACACGGGGAGGTACCGGGAATTAACTTAAATTTTTGTTCTGTATTTTGTGTTCTGTACAAATATCCATCGCTCACCATCCAGGACACTGCAAGCATGTTCGCAACATCTATTAAAACAAGAACATTTTAAGTGAATAAATATTATTTACAATTGACATGTTCATTGACTACTGAATATGTGTTCCATCAGAAAACATGGAAACTTGTGACATATACATTCAAACTTTAATTTTACTGTTAATCATTTTCTGGCGAGTTTTGCTGCGTGCAATTGCGAATTATTTGCTTTGTTATTTGCGAAGTGAAAACGTATGTTAGATAATAATCTTGTATGTCCTAATTCTCAATACTCCTACGCGGATCATTTTCACATTTTCTAGATTACGTTGAACCAACGAAGACCGGTCCGCACGTAGATATAATACATATTATCGTAAGCAAGACAGAATTTGATGTCTGTCGTAATCATTCAGTGGTTTCAACATTACGTTTAGCATCACTCTTTATTATGAATATATATTATAACTACGTGTAATTTCTAATATCAAAAGAACCACGCTGTCATATTGCTTTAAGTTTACGACATTTTTATTTATATGTGCTGGGCTCGTAGTAACATATTCAAGATGGATTTTTGAAAACCCTACAATGATGTTATAATTACTAATATATTTATTGTTGTTACGAATACCTTTGAAATTAAAAGCTTGCGTTTAGTTTGTCTTTGAGGACCATTAGATTGGAAATGATTGCTGTGTTCTTTGATTTGTTCCTACGTCGCAAAAGATTCCTTTGTGCAATCATTGATTCGAGAAATCTCAGACGGACAAATATCCTTTTATAGTATGAAAATATGTTCCTAGATTGCATTTCACAGTTCACATAATCTTCTCTAAAACGGTTCTAGGAAATATTGTCATAAGTTCGTTGCAACGTTCTTGTAAATATCAGCGGCATCGGATGATAGGAATCGTGTATGAAGCTCTATTCTTATATTTCTAGATGTAATTAACATTGCCTTCTCCGGTGTAGTTATTCAACCAGAACAAAATTTTGTAATTGTAATATTGAAAATTATTACAATTCTGGTTAGATTCAGAATAGCCCTAATTTTTATTTCGTCACTCAAGTAGGATCAATTCACTGTTAACTAATATAAATCAGATTATGTACATATTTATCGACTTAACGAGACCGCCCCCCGCTCCCGGCACGGAGCCCCTTTTTCGCCTAGCTAGTCCGAGTACCGATTGCATCTTTATAATTTACGATTAAGTTTACTTTATTTTTAATTTCTTTGCATAGTTCTAATAATAATAAACGGTGTCGTCAAAAGCAGATTTCGAATTTGTCGCCGTTTTTATCTCATTCATATTTTAGTCGCTTATATATAAAACGTTGAAAATATCTGAGAAAGGACCTGCAAACAACTACATCATCGTCAAAATAATTAATATTATTGTAAGGCCATTTTCATGTTATTAGTGAATGCGGCCTCACCAGCGGAAGGTACCGTATTCACCGGGTTGTACTACATATATTTATGTAGTACAAAACGGCAGATTTTGTTAGATATAACTGTATTTTTGATTATTCAAAGAACAGGTATATGTTTTTAATTTAGGAAGAAAATGCTTGGCTTGGAAGACGACACGATTCGTAAAAGTATAATAGAGTCATCACCCGATGCCGTTGCTATGCAGATCCCTACACATTTCGTTCCAGTGCGACGTAGTGGAATAGTGCGTTGGAAATAGTGCGTTGTCTGTTCACGCTTTACTATTGTGTGTCGTTGCAGATCTGAGACCGAAGGGTCGCGGGCGCCCGCAGCGCATCCTGCTGGGCGTGTGGCCCGACGAGCACATCCGCGGCGTCATCCGCGCCGTCGTCTTTCGCGACACCCACGCGCACACCGCGCACCACATCAAGGAGGAGGTGCTGCCCTATCCCTCGATCACGGTCAGTATCGCGAACTCACTCGGCGACTAGCCTTCGATCCGACTCCGCTCGGCCCGAACGGCCGCACCGGATCCGATCTCTCCCTTCGTTAATCGTGCTCGCGATCCACCGACAGTGCCCATCTGCGCCCGCGTATGCATGCTCTTGCGATCTTTCATAATGTCGACAGGCCCGCGTCTCGCATCGCTTTAGATTTAATGATGATCTCGTACATTTGATTATTGTATTATTTTTCAAATTTTTTGCTTATGACACGACGAAGCGTTGCGCACTCGATTCCCCGCTTGCACGTCGGGAGGCCGAGCGCCGTTTCTGTATCGCAAATGCTACGTCATGCTGTGCAGCTACGTCGAAACATTCTCGTAGTCGATACAGAGTGCAACCATTGAATGTGTCGACGTGTGCGTGTTGCAGGACGGGCTGACCGTCGGAAACGCGTACGGGCCGGTGACGTGCGGCAACGGGCGCGAGGGCGGCGTGTCGCCGAACGCGGCCGCCGCCGCCGCCGTGGCCGCCGTGGCGCACGGCATCCGCCGCCAGATGTGCAACATGGTAGTCGCCGCCCAACGACCCCCGGACCACCCGCCGCACCTCGGACTCCCGCCGCTCCCGCTCCAGTCGCCTCGCCTGCCCTCGCCGCTCTCCGCCGGATTGGAATCGCCGCTGTGCTCGCCCCCGCCGCCCGGCCACGCGCTCGAGCCGCCCAAGCCAGCCGACCCGTTCCGCCCGTTCGCATCGCCCCGCCCCGACGGCCGCTTCGGTGAGCGCGACATCGTCACCGAGCTCGGCGACATGGGACCGCCGAAGACGCCCGTGAGCGTGGCCAAGAACGGCAAGGAGATGTCGCCGGCTGTGCCGGTGAAGATGGAGATGCCGCCCGGGGAGGCGCGCGCGGAGAACATCTGAAGCGAGGCCGCGGGCGCGGCGCCGGGCCCCTCGCCGCTGCCGGCCGCCATGCCGCCGCCGCTGCCCGCTTACCCGTACTTCGTGCCCAACCGCAACTCCGTGGGCTACTTCTAGGCGTCGCGCGAGACTCGACGCCGTTCATTTTTGTGACGATTTCGTCGGCATTACTTTGATTATATTTAATTGATTATTATTTAAAGTGGACTCGCTGTGCAATACGTTGCTTGTTGTTTAGTTATGTTTAGTTACGAATATTATGAAGGATTATTTTAGTTTAATTACTATCAATATTTTTTCTATACATCGTCGTTTATGTATTTGTTCCAGTGACATGATTTAAGTATATTTTCGTTGAGGGGAGAGGAGCGAGGGGGGGGGGCGGCCGGCGCGTCCGCCGCTCCGCGCTTGCGCTGTTAACTTTGCGTGTAAGCTTGAATTACAAACTAGATCCATCTGTGAATGTAGAGATATCAAAATTTTAAACATTCGGCCCGTTTCAAAAAGACTGTTCGGTATACCTATTCATTATAGTTCAGCGACATAACATTCGCGTAAGGCAAATTATATTAGCCGTAGATGTGTAACCTTAATTAAACTTCTAGGTGTATCTATCTTTGATCGTAATCGTGTCTGGTCGGTGTCAATTTATCTACTAGCATCGTAGTGAGTGTGTGTGTTGCTTTCGGCTTCTCCGGGCCACCACCGCCACTCCGTGCCGCGTCACATCTGAGTAGACTTAGAGATCGCCAAATGTAATATAGATGTATCTTAGCCAGTAGTGATTGTTCCAAATGTTAGGCTAACTTAGATGTCCAGGGCTCGACCGACCTCTCTGCATTAACTTTAGCTCTGCATGCTAAGCTTTATGTGTTTTAAATATAATATATGGTAATCCCGCATTTATAATCTACTTTCGGACGCCGGTAACACTGCAGTGGTTATTCCGACGTGAATAATTCTCTCGTGAAACTTGTATCGTCTATTCTCTGATTTGCAGTTTACGATGATAAATGATACAGGCATTATGCATTACCGATACGAAACTCGCTGAAGTCCGGGGGTGTTCCCTCCCCCGGCGGCCGAGTTCGACACCGACGCCTAGTGTTATCGCGTTTGAAGCATAAGGATAATTGTCCGTAAATTAAACGTGACAAATCCCTTAGTTAATGTACGGAGGAGCATCGGCTAGCCCGCGAGCGGCGCGCGCGGGGCCGCGAGCTCGCGCGCGCCCTTCGCACAGCTAGAATATACATTTCAATTTACTTAGATTAGCTGTGTAACTCGTAGCGATCGGCCCCGGGCCGACGACCCCGGCCGCGGCCCGGGTCCTCGGCGCGGGTACAAGCATTAAGGTGTATATGTACAAATTTATTTTATCCACACCTTCCCCGGATGCAAAGTTATTTTTGATTAATATTTTCGGCGGGAAAATTTATTAGTGATCTTCTTGCCGCAAAGGGTATACCATGACTTTAGATATTGTCGGTGAATTGGTTGTCGTTGGCTCCATCGTGGCTCACTGAGGGGCTCGGCCCCGGGGCGCCGCCCGGCGAGTGCCGCACACTGCTCGAAGCGCGGAACGATAGTCTCCAAGTGGCCTTGATATCTCACTAATGTTTGGGGTTCGGGTTCGGTTGAAGTTTGGAAATTAGTGTATAAAAAAAAGACCAAATTATTAAAAATACATTTGCGATTCACATCTAACGTTGAACTTTTGGCTATCCTTTTGGAAATAAAGTTATTCTAGGAAAAAATTTAAAAAGTTATATACGGCCTATACGTTTCGGATGAATTGCGTAAATTTTCGTAAATGTTACTACGCATATTTTCTATTGTGTAAGTCTAGGCTAATGTGTTCAAAAACTAAATTTAAAATTTTTGAAATTGTAGAAAGTGCCTTCCAAATGTTTGACCACGGTAAGTGTTGGATTGCGAGCGGCGATGAAGGGAGCGCGCGCGGCGGCGGACCGGGACGCGCGCGGGAGCCGCGCGGCACCCGCGCCGCGCGCGCCCCGCCGCCGCACGCGCATCGTGCGTAACTGTAAAGAGTTAGAATTATAAAAATTCAAAATTATTATATAAAATTAAATACATATGACTATTATATAGTGAAAAATATACTTAAAATTATATATTTGGCCGAAGTGGTTATACCCTGACAGGCAAGCGTTAGCTGACTATTCGGCGTCAAAATTAATTATCTATTTGTTTACTCTCACCAATATCCATCGGAAAACAATGCAAACGTTGCAATGTGCCATTTGTTTGAACTGAGAATGTTCATTTTTGTATCACATTTGGATTTCGTAGTTATAATTATAAACATTAATTAATTTATTGTACTGGATGAAAAGTATACATTTCGATTACATAAATGTAAGTGAACTATGTTATTTTCGTGATAGTTAAGTAAAGATTTACTTGTAGTAATATTGTATCTACACATGAAGAGGCGGTTTCCGTTGGTACCCTATGTGTGTTTACGCGTTAATTTATGATTACGATAGCTAATTAAATCATTACTGGCCGCACGCACCGCGTGTTACTCTGCATGACAACTGTTCTTTCTTCTTCTATGATAAAAATATATTTTAAATATTTTATTTATGAAGAACTATACTTGTAAAGAACAACTTTTAGGTATCGCCGGCGCCGGAGGGCGCCCGCGTCAGTTACTGTTTACTATATGGTTATTTATTTTTAGTTGGAAGTACCGCCATCAAGGGCTCAACGTTCGCCGTTAGCGCAGCCTCTGTAACCTGTCGAGCAACCAAAAACATATTTTCAACTGATCTATTGTATTTCATGTGACTGTTTAGTTTATAAGTAGCAATGTTCTCGGTGGGTATCTATGAAATAGGATATGTAAGTAATCTCATCGCTTTCGGCTCTAACAAATGATTTTGTATTGCATATCATTAGCAATTTCCAACATAACGGCGTGTTTGTTCCCCCGATCCTACCCAAAGCACACTTTCAAAATAACACCTACCTCTATCCGTATTCTTCCAGTTGAATAGCTTGTAAGATCGTTTGACATTGTATCATTATAATTTACACGATTAGCAATACACGCGCTCGTCCGCGCCACAACTGTTCCTTTCATATCCCGAGTCCCCCGCACACGAGAATAAACAAAACAAACACGCCGGAAACATAATGAAATAACAATCTAGTTTATCGATGTCGATAAATATCTGTATTTAATGTCGTTGAAACGATTATGTTATTTCAGTAGATGTTTCCATTAATTAATTGTTGTTAAGATTTTTTTTCGATACCTGTGTTCCTGATGTATTTACTATGATGTATTATTGTGTAAAGCTACATTAAAAATATTACACGTTCGTGATCAATGGTGTTTAGTTTAGAGTTACTGTAAGTGTGCTGTCATCGATGTAACAGACCGTATCGGTGTTGTCTGAACGAAAGTATTTGCTGCTTCTGTTACCTTGGCTTTGTTCTAGCGGCTTGAAGGCGGACGCCTCGCCGACTAAGCTTTCAACTACGATGTTCTCTAAAGACCCGCTGTGGGCGACTCTAATGTTACTCCGGCAAGTATCGGGTGCCGTGACACTTTTCAAAAATTCGTTCGGACAGCGCGAATGACGAGGTAATTTTTCGCATATGTCTATTATAAAGTACAATTAATCGGTGTAATTCAATGTAATCAGTTATCTAAAACTTTAATGTAGTTGACAGTATCCAAGTAACAAAGTTAAAAATTCTTTAGTGTCTTTTCGTCTGATCAATGTAGTAAGTATATCAATATTACATTCAGTAATTTTTAAGTTCGTTATTGTCACAGTGTACCGTTGTCTGATAAATATATAAAAATAGAGCAGAATGTGGTTTCATTTCAACTACCCGTCCGTTTTATTTTATTCTAATAGAATTTTTATAGCACATACTATGTAGAAGACTGTTCTAATTTGCATCAATTTAAATTGTAATCATTTAACTAAAAGAAAGTATATCAACACTTCCTACACTGTAACAAAACATTTAAATTGCCTGCAAGATAGCCAATTATATAAAGTTACGGATTGCCATACACATTGATATTCAAAATATAGCAACATCAGATGTCCTTTATATGTGGAAAGTCTACTAGCGATAGATAGATCTTAAAATAGGGTGACACTTTAAAACAAGAAAATATCTTAAGATTTACCGTACATCATAAATTTGCTATTCGGCAATAGGTAGCACTACATGTCCTTCATAACCACTATTGTACACTAGATGTCACTATCTGTTTTCTCATTCTTACTACATGATACAAAATGGCGCTACATGTACTTAAAACAAGCGCGTACTTATGTAGATTTTTATTGGAATTAAGATATTACAGCTTTTAAGAATAATAATTTGCAACTATGAGAATAAATTGCTACTGAGCACTCAAATAACAAATTCCCAAGGCATCTATTGCTATTTCACAAACTATCGCAAATTTTAATAGGTAACCATTTTTTCGTCAATAATAATAAGCAACTATATCCCATGGACATTGATAACCAACACCAAATAAAAAATATAGTTCGTGCACAAATCACAGGAACTAAATTGACAGTTGCTAATGTCAAAATAAGAGATGTTTATTATATAAAAATTGACAATAGCAGTCGTCATATCATAGATTTAGAATTTTTCTCCTTGAAAATCTATGGTCGTAGTGGTCAAAACGTGTGGACGTACCTCGTATGAAGTGGATCGCAGATCGCGATCGCTAAGGATTAAGATGTAATGTTTCCTATACATACCTTACTTTACTACAGCGGAATCATACAAATCAAAATATGTAAAATGGGTTAGGTTAGGTGAGTCATAACGTAAGGTTAGGACGCTTGGCTAATATCTTTGGAAAATACTGATTCTATGAGCAAGTTACGGTGAAATGCCGCCACAGTCAGATCACTTCTTGCTAATGTAGACTTGAGCGCCGTCAAACCTTTGTATAAGGTTCCTGTTTGGTTTGCACAAATGTAATCGCATTTCAGAATCGCACTAGACGCAAGTTGCTTCTTATCCACTTTCGTTTCGTTCTTATTTTTCTACACCGTATCTTGTTCAATCCAATAAGCCCCCATTATCAAAAAGGTTTTTCGATCATCCTTCAACCCTTCTCTTCCCACCACTGCTCATTCTTATTATATTAAGTCTTACAATTTCTTCTGTAAAGTTATGGAATTCGTTACCTCTTTCTAAACAGACTATTAACATAATGTATTTTGTGCAATATTTGAATGCCCCTACAGTTTTCTCACTTACCACCATTTTAGACCTTCAACCGAATTTTGTTTAGAAGGGATCGCTTCTGCAGCAATAAGACCACATATTATATTGTGCAAACTTGGAATTTTCTTATTGTTCTTGTGGTGTGCAATAAAGTATATTTTATTGTTATATGTATGATTAGTTTGTATCTTAAAGTAAAGTAGACTTAAATCGGAAATCAGTTTAATCTTACTAGTTTTTATACGTTTATATAGCTATTTTTAAACATTAATTTCATTTGTGTAATTGATATAAAGGCTATGAATTAAATATAAACGTATGTCGATTTACAAAAATAACTCAGAAGGAAGTAAAAAAAAAACAAAAGAAAAATTGAAAACAACTGACTTTATTTAAGGGATATTACATAAAGGGGAATTAGGACAGTGAGACAGGCGAACAAAAATATATAACAGAGAGAAGATGGCGCGGATCGTAATATCGGGTTGTAATTTACAAACACAAACACACCAGCTGCCCGCCGCCGACATAAATAAAAGTCCAAATTGATACGACCAGATTTAATAATACAATCGACCAGACACCTCGCTTTCCTACATCCGATACACGCTCGCTTACATTCTCTGTTCCTGCGCCTCGGGTACAGTTCGCTATCGTAGATGTTCACGATACAGTACAATTAGAGTGGGGTTGGGGTCCAGCGGTGGGAGAACGGGTACTGACAGTGGTTCTTAATTCACATCGATCTGCCGAATATATGCCAAAACTACCTAAACAAACACATTGCGGTACCAGAGATGACCGCCGATGACGCTACGCGCTCCCATCCTCCGACCCCGCAAGTTCGGCATGGATAGAAACTAATGCATACAATTAAAACTAAAAACTAAATTACACTGTAACTTATCGAATCAGACAGCGACGGCTCCGTCGCTTAGCAACATAATGATATTTGTCACATTTACGAGTATATAAAGACACAGGGAGTGGGAAACAAAGACAGAGTTGAGTGTGATGGTGGGTAGCGCAGAAGTAACTACGCTCGCCGGCGGAAAGGCGGACTGGGGCGGCCCGCGGGGCGCGTCGGAGGCCCGCTCGCCGCACGTTCGGACTTCCCACCGCCGATATTAAACACTAATTATTACACTATACCTATTCTTCAGTCTTCATTCAATTATTTTAATTCAGCCGCGCCCCTCAGTGATCACAAACATTAAAACGTCTGAAGCGACAGAGACCAGCTTAAGACAATTTACCTTCCCACTGACAATCGTTTCATTTCATTGTATTATTTATTATGCACAAAACAGTTTCATTTCAATGCATAAAACATATATATACACGATAAGATAAGTATAATTAAATACAGCATAATATAATATGGAGTCGCTGACGGGATACTTACACACTACGATACATAAGTTACACATAGAGTTCAGATTTTGTCTCACATGAGTACACTAACACCGAATACATGAAAATTTTTAAAGATTAATTCGGTAAATATTTTAAAAGTCTGAAATGTCCATTAAATTTACGATTAATAACACGATTACACTTAACTGACTATTATATTATTATGAAGTACACAGATAAAATTGCTGGCCATTAAACACATCATATTGATTACATTAAAATTGTATTACAAAATAGATTATGAGAAATAGATTATTTATTGTATTGCAACTGAATAATTATTAAATATTAGTGATTTATTAAATAATTATGTTAACACGTGAATGCTACTCTAGAGACAATTTTGATTTAACACGATGATAAAAATGTATTATGTAGATTTACAAATGTAATTTTCCTTCAGCAGAAGATATTATTCACGAAAATATAACATATATAAGCGACGAATTGAGAATCTCCTTTCCGAAGAGAAGTCTGTTAAAAATCCAAACCATGCATTGTATAATGAATCAAATCAGAATCCCGGTCGTTAATTAATTGTAAAAATCAATGGATAATTGTTGTAATCTTATTATTATAATCAACGGTATATATTCGATTATAATATATGAAATGTACATATAGACAAACTAACGGACATATAAACTGCTACTTCGAAATGTCTATTGGCTCGCGGATCTTTTTTATTATATATGCATATATAATTTTCGACTTGCATATACATACATACAGCTGACACCTTAAATTGCAACCTGACATCATTAAAATCCTAGTAATTTACATGTCCATCACTTTATGACGAAAATTACGAGTGTGATATCTTGTCAGGCGGCTTGAAGGCGTATTCTGGTTCGGAATTATTTAAGGTCTTTGTCATAAACTCCAGGCGTTATACGTACTTTTGGCCACAGGCGAAGTATTTAAATAAACTGTAAATAAACTACCGCGTCCTTTAATTAGACAAATAATTCTAAACAAACAGTAGCGGACCGCTGGGGACAATTAACTATTTGTATTCGAGACGGACGCCCATAGACAAATTTCTTTAACTTCAAAACTTAATAATAAATAAAACTCTTCGATTGGTATTTTTTACAGCATGAAATGATGATAGAAAAAATATATGACTTCCATAACAGTAATGGTAGTCTAGCGATAAGTTTTGGGCATTCCACGTTGGCCGTCCCGGTTCGAATCCTGCACGCCTGAACCTCTGATTTTTCATAGTTATGTACGTATTGGTAAATAATTATCTGAGAGTTATCTATAAAGTTCTCAAAGAGGTGTGAACTCTTCGCCCTTAGCCAACATGGCAGCCTATGCCCTAATCCTTCTCATACTGAGAGGAGATCCGTGCGCTGCAGTGGGACAGTAATGAGTTGATGATGGTGTAGAACATGCTGATGATGGTGACGATGACGATTGTGATGATGATGGTAGTGATGACGATGGTGGTGATGATTGTGATGATGATGGCGGTGGTGACGATGGTGGTGATGATGGTTGTGATGATGGTGATGATTTCTTGCATTAGTACTCTTGGTTACTTCACGTAAGATCATGCTGAGAAAACGTGGATATTGAAGCGAGTTTTACTTGCTATGCGCACAACGGACCGACCGATTCATTTTTATACAAATAGTCCCATTCGTTCCGTTGCGTCGCGCCCGTTACATGCCGCCGCAAATGTATCAACAATCAAAGATTTCCATTCAGTGAAAAAAACGGACGTAGTCCATGGAATGCGAGCGTTAATAATCCTTTACGAAAAATACGCAAACCAGAACAGCTTATTAAATTAACTTATTGAAATACACGTCGGTGGAAATGTTTCATACGAAAAGTCGCTTCCGAGAAACATACATTTAAACAATATAAAATTCTATTCGAATATATAACAATATTTATATAATTCGTGGAAGGAATTAATGTTATTATGCGTTTTCGTTTTGAGCTCCGTTCAAGTAAAATTTTTGGTCACTTTCAAGGGTCTCGCTAAAAAAATAATCACTAAACGACAATGTAAAACGCGTTCATAATATTCTCAACTTACAGCACTGGACCTCAGGGACCTGTCCCAACACTGAACTTCCAAACTGAAGGAGTTTTCGCCGATGCGCTATGCGTTAATTTCAAAAGCGATTAAGTACACACGTATAAAATGTTTGAGTACTCACAATAGAAAGTAATAAAAATGAACATGATGCGACCAAGCCGCGGACAAAAACTAGAATTATTAAAAGGATAATCGGCACCCATAAAAAATAATTATAACGCTAAACCATTTAATAAACATACTAATAACAGTATGGTTAAATATACAATTATGGTCAAAATATACATTTCAATAATGCAATGTATACACATCGTAGTAATATTGGAGAGTATCATGTGTGATAATTTTAGACCAACGGCAGTCTTATCGGAAGAACTCAGTGACCAATCTTGTAAACAGTACATCGACATACATACAAACGCATTAGTCCTTGAAGTTGCACATAGTCCCACAACTTCCAATAAATAACTGAAACAATATTTTAATGTAATTAACGTATTTGAGTATTTAAAACGATAACAAAATCATTACTAATGGTGATTATAAAATTTAACTAAGGAAGTCTCTAGAGCAGCTTTGCAAGACCGTAACCATTTACGTTAAACAAAGCTGACGTTCGATTTAAACATTAAACAGGAGTTTCCTACGATAACGTTTTTCATTATTCCTATAAATATTCGAAATATTGCATTAGATTCCTAATGGCGCCACATGTTACCACGCCTGCAAACAAGAAACAAATTAAAGTAAACACCAATCCGTAACAGTCACAGATCACCTTGCTAGGTAATAGCTAACTAGCATATTGTATACGAGGACTGACAAATAATATGATGGGTATAAATCTAACCTGAACAAGCCATCGGGTGGCTGACCTTGGAGGACACAGAACCGGTTGGGTCGTTCAAACAATAAACCTCCTAATGTTAATATTTAAATGAGTTAAGGAAATCAAATTGTCTAAATAACCCTTTCTACACTCATAGCTCACACTAGAACAACCTGTGTCGTGGTCGCCATGGACAAACACACAAACACCCAGACCAGAGAAGAATTCTAAATTCATCTTTTAGATGTCTGCGTGACCGGGGTAGAACCCGGTACTCTGCGCAGCAGACCAGTGTGGTGACAGCTGCGCCACCCGGGCAGTCATTATTTCCAGTATCTGTCTAGATTTAGCAATGTAGAGGTGTTGTGTTCAGGTTTGAAGCGAGCGCTAAGATTACACAGATAGCGTCCTAACTTATTCCCGTATTTATAAAGAAGTAATTACTTTTTGATTTGTACTTTTGTTGATAGTCATCTTTGATTTGCTTTGATTGGTCGCTTGTGTGGGAATTCTAACTTTTGACAGCAGTAACTTCAAGCAATCGCGGAACAATAAAATAAAAATGGTTCCTTAAGTAGTGATTATTACTCAAGTACTCGCTTTACTTCTTTATAAATACGAGCAGTCTTCAGGAGCACCAACACTCTGATCAACATTAAGCAGAACTTCGGTCCTATCCGGGTGTCGAATTCACCTTAAAAGCTTGATTTTATTTTGCAGAAAAGCTCTGGACTCAATATTAAAATTAATTTTAATTGGCTCTGAGGGGACCAAAAATGTGTAAAATTTAAGATGCATGTGATCATAATACGAGATGATCCAAACGCTTGTAATACGCGTATTTCTGTCCAATTTGAACTCTGAACCATCCGTCACGCGCGACTGTCAAATGGTCCTCGTAAGCACATTATGCGATATCTACTCGGATTATTTGTTCTGTGCTAACAGCATATGAATAAGTAAAACAAAACAATAATTACAACAAATTCAAATGATTCAAATGTTAAAATTGATTGTCTAATTAACATTCATTGTTATTATCATTATTAATATACATATTATTTGATAAAAAAAAGTCATAAGCGAATGAGAATTACATAAGTAAACAAAGTTAATGTCATACTATACAAGTAATCAAAATTAATGTTATATATAGGATAAAATTAATTACAAAATGAAAAGGCACCTTAACATAATTATATTATAATTATAACTTAAAAAATAACATCCGATATCCTCATAACTCTTTGGGACAACGATTCATACAACAAAGTCACAGAAATTTGGCAATGCGAGATGGTAGGGGGCGCCACCACTTTTATCTACCGAAAATCGAATTACACTATAATTTAAAGGACTATATATCGCATATATGAATTAATGGTATAATATTGGTATCGAATGTAAATAATAGGTAATCAACGTACACTGTGGATTTGAGTAACGGTCCATCAACACTAACACGTGTCGAGCCGGTGGGTAGTCTTTGTATCATCGGTTACACGATCCACTGAGAGCCAACCGCGCGCTGCAGCGTCCGCCGCAACCTCCTGCGACCTCTTGCTACCTCTTGCACCTCTTACGACCTCACTCGCATTCTTGCGAAGCCCGCCCGGACTAAATAAAGATGTACGGTACACTGAGTGTACATACACGCCACTATCACTTAATTTAACTTACATTTTTCCTCAGATAATGCTACGATACATAGAAAACTGAACAATCTTATATATTGACCATTCAGATTTCATCTTTTTAAAAATACGTAATTTCAATGGTTAAACTTAATATAGCATCCGGCACGATTTCTATCTGATGGTCCGCTGTCGCTACAGACAATAATCCGACCACGCGATCATGCCGACGTCATTTGCTGCATCAATGTATAGTGATTACAACAAACTATTCGATATTCATGAATGTAGGGTCTTGGTGTCATGCCGGGGACTATACACTGGGATGTGATATACTAATCTATAAATACAAATATCAGTTAAGAACTAATCGGAACTATTTTCTACTGATCTGTCATTTTTCCAGTGACTGTTCGGTTAAGTTTTATACAATATGTCGCACATATTAATACAATGTCCTTTATATATTTTACTCTACGCTTACAAACCCTAAATGAATATTTAGTCCGGGCGTTAAAAAGTTGTTGAACTAAAAAGTCACGACCATCTCGGAGTATAGGTTACATTTGCTTAAGAACAACATCTGAGATCCAGTCGCTTTTAGGATAAGGTTAAAATTGCACTATTTGCATCGGACCTCGCTGGGTCTTTTCATGTCGTAAGCGTCCTAAATCGGAAATATATTTAATAAATTAAAAAAAAACAATACCTAACTTACATGCATAAAATAGTTAAAAAACAAAATAATTAATCCTAAAATTGTATTCATAAACGAATCATTATTATATAATAAATCAATAAAAGATAAAATGATGAAATAATTAAAACAGTATTCAACATGACTAGATTGCGAGATCCGACAGAAAATTCCTAAAAACGTGTACGAGTCGTAACTTTTTAGTGGAGATCGTTATCGCGTCACGACACGAAAATTTGTCCTGACACCTATATACACGTCTAGATTGTATATTGGGGTCCGAAAAACATCTTAAAAATACTCGAGTCTATATCCTATTGTTTTACCCGTGCGTAAGTGATTGTAAAACGCTTTGCCCACAGACATGAGCTCTTCGAATCATGCGATCTAGACGTATATATACCCCGCGCCGAACATAATAATCGCTGTTATGTTACACGCGACATATTTATATTTATAATACGCGAATAGACGAATTTTAGTTGTTGTCGTTCAAAATCAAATCAATCATAATAGTATATTTTTCCTTGTTATTGCTGGAACTTATTATTGTTTTTGTTATCGATATGAAATAAAAAATGGAAGGTTTTGTTAACAAATTGTGATTCTGTTTTCGTTAGTATTATTTCGTTAATATTTTTGGTGGGTGAATACACCAAGTTACATATTACTGCTATAAAGGTTGCCTACTTATTTCATTCGCGCAGTTCCACATTCAACATGCATTATAATCGATCGTTATGTTCAGCGCAGATTACAATTTGTGGCTAACAACCTATAGTCCTACAGAGGTCGAGGTCGAGGCCGGTGCGTACGAGCTTAGCAATGCCAGGGCGCGTACAGGTTGGCGTATCGGCGCATCAAGCGCCGGTTGAGTCGATGCTATTCCTCGCACTTACGACAAGCGCCGGGCACGTCGAAGTCAAGGACGAGGAGCTTGGTCTCCTCGGTTCCGTTGCGCGAGCCGACCGCGCAGATGAGCTTAGTCGCGGAAGCGCGAATCCGCCACACGACGCCGCCGGAGCCGCCCGAGCTCAGCTCCACCAAGTTGCGGATGAACTCGCCGGTGCGTACGTCCCAAAGTTTCACGGTGCCGTCGTCCGACGACGTGATCACGAAGCGGTTGCTCGACTGCAGGCACGTCACCGCCGACTGGTGCTTGTTCGGACCTGGAGTATATGGTGACGTTTAGGAAATGAAAACCACAAGTGCGATACTACTTTGGATCTAGTACGATAATTATCCTTATCAAATAGGATGAGACATGATGATTAAACAGGGAATAAATTCACTACAGGACACAAATTGCAGTATTTTTAGCCAATAATCAAATTACTCCTTAATGTATGATGATAATATGCTTAGTTTCCACACTTTGTTATTTTTGCTATATTAGATAGAAACGGTATTTGCTTTGCAAATTTTACTCTTCTAACAAATTATTTTAACAATTATACAACAACTTGTAACAACTACTGTTATAACAAATTGTTAAGTTTTCATCAAATTGAATGTCCTACTCTCCTCTGTGTTTTGTCTCATCACAGTTACATTTAGAAGAAAAATTATCACCGAACGCATGAGCGGTATGTCGATGCCAATTTCCATTTATGAATTACACCATAAATGTGAGCTTCAGTTGGTCACAGTCTTATGGTTAGTTATAATGCTCCTATCCTGGACTGTAGAAAGAATTGCCATACACCAAGATGTTGTAATGTAAATATTCATGCCAGAAGTTGGCAAGACAAGTGGTCTGGCATACTCCACCATTGAATGAAAAAATATTTAAAACTTAGTAACAGCCTACCAGACAGTGTGTGCAGGCAGTGGCCGGTGGCGATATCCCACACTTTGACAGTGGAATCAGCATTGCCAGACACCAGGATGTTGGAGTGCAGCTCCATGCCGGATGTCAGCGATTGGTGGCCTGTAAGCGTGTGCTTCAGTTGGCCAGACTCCACGTCCCACACGCGGATGGATGTGTCGAGCGAGCCACTCACTACGTGCACACCGTCAAACTGGAAGTGTACAATCAAATGTGATAAATTTATATGCTTTGTACAAGAGTGAACCCAAAACACTATTACTATCAAAATCAAATATATATGAGAATATCCACAATATTCACCAAAAAGCTAAAACACACATTCTTATACCTTAATAGAGTTTGAGTAAAATTATTGACAACCATAAACCTGAAAGCAAATCATCAAACCCATTAGTGTGTCACTGCTGGTCTCCTATCTAAGAGGGAAGAGTCCTATGTGAATAAGAATGAAAAGGATTAGTCTACAGTCCACCACGTAGGTCAAGTGCAGATTGGTAGACTATGCACACTTAAGTAACATAACACCACCACCTTAAACCACTTAACCACCACCTTTTTTAAGAACTTTTAGGTACGTATATTTTCTCTCTTAATTACTAAATTAATTTCTTATACGCACGAGGCTACAAAAATCAAAGGTGCGTCACTGAGATTCAAGCCCTGGACTCCCAGCATAGGAGGCTAAAATATTACCACCACTAAGCTATCACTGATGATAGCTGAAAAAAAATTTTTCTGTGCAGTTATTCGTGTGCACGTGATTCTCTTGTGATAAAGAATAAATAATTTAAGTAAAAGATAGACTGATATACCTGCAGACTATAAACACGGTTGGTGTGACCGGCCAGAGTGTGTAGGCACTCGCCGGTCTCGGGGTTCCACACCTTGACGAAGAAGTCGTACGCGCCGGAAACTACCACCTTGCCGTCGTATTGAACGCACCGCACCGCAGCCAGGTGGCCGACAAGAACGCGCAGGCAACGACCGTCGGGAATCGACCACATGCGAAGCGTCGCGTCGCGGGAGCCAGACACGACCCTGCAAAGACGAGGCATCTAGTTGAATACTCGCTCCACCCATCTTCAAGAATGAACAAAATAATTATTTTTAACATGAATACAAAATTGATGATTCATAACTAAAGCACTTTCCAAGATAAGTCGCTTAAAATGTTTAAATACTGCTACGTAATCCTTGAGAACCACACATCAAACTTGTCATATTCTTCAGTAAGAGCTTTCATACTTTTTTTTTAAGTTTGTAAAGTAGCAAACGAGCATGCAGGCCACCTGATGTTAAGTGGTCACCGCAGCCCATGGACACCCACATCCAACCGAAGTTCCGTTTGAGGTTGTATATAGATGCGTCACTAGTCCTGAGGGCTATGATGGTCGCCTCGCTAACATGTGTGCCCGGCAACACGCTGGCCTGTGTATTATATAGATTCAGAGAGTAGTCTTCTTAGTTTGCTTCACAGACACATAATGGTGGCGAAACAGGCGTTCCTTTTTAATATCGTTTGATATATTGGCATTTGTGTTTACAGATTCAGATTCCATTCACACCATTCTGTATTTTACAACTAGGTTGATTAAATAAGAGATAATTTATATACATATAAATACAGGGTTTTGTCTGTTAATTAGTTTCCAAGGCCAATATTTTCATTACCATAAATAATTAAGTCACGTTAAGGGTATGACAAATCAAATATAAATAAGAAAGTGTTGATTATTTTAAATTACAGTATTGTAAGCATTTTCTGTGTATATCCTCGAGTTACTGTATCATCATCCCTCATAACACTAAACAAGGGAAACAGTGAACTAATTTTATCCTTTAACTATTAATTAGGTAATATTTATTAAAAAATCCTTCAAGCTCAAACAATTAACATAATTTCAATCACATCACCGGCCAAAGCATCCAAATCGCTAGCTAAATCTTTAGTATGAAACGCAAATAATCATTTGATAATTTACTTTTACAGTTTTAATCTCTGAAAAAGACACGCTCGTCTAAGCCAACGTATTCGTACAAAAATGACCCAACACCAGCACACAAATGAATTAAATAACGCTTATAACTTAAAAAGTCCTAGTTTATTGCAAAAACAGCCTCTCTATTACAGTAACAAAATACATATATAGTCTATGAAGAAGTAGTTCACATTCATTAAATCTATCTTAAATTAATTTAATTAACAGACATCGTCGCAAGCATTATACATTAAAATAAAATGATACAAGCCATGCGTGCTTCAGCAACGGGGTTTATAAAATAATTTGCAATGAAAAGTACAACTACTTCGCTACATGGGAGTAAATGTAAGAAAAGAACTTTTGAGCCTGATTTATACACGGGTCCCGAACGACGCTGGTGAGAAAATCAAATACTCTTCCAGCCAATCATATTGTGATAAAAATTTGCATCACTCAATGATGATGATAATTAGAATTTTGGTAAAACATTTTAGAGAATTACTAACATTATTTTACACGAATCGAAAGATTTTTGCGATAAGAAAGGGACAAACACTCGCAAGTTCCAGAACTCTTATATAAACCAGGTTATATGTGCGCAAGCAAAAAATCATACATTAAATTAAAATGTACCTAGCAAGGCGATGATGTATTCTTAAAAATGATATTGAAATGTAATACTAAAAATTAAATATATATTTTTTAAATATAATAAAATGAAATAAAAAAATTGATACAATCAAAATTAGTTAAATTTATTCTTATAAAGTTGCTTTTAAATTATATGCACGAATTATATGCTATATACAAAGTTTGCGCACAGCGTACTGTAACAAAATTATTGAGTAGCAAAATTGGATCAATTTTAATATCGCCATTCGTATAGAGCGGAGTCGAATACATTTGTATGCATATATACATTAAGATAAATAATACTTATTGCGGCTTCAAAAATAAAATGCTTAAATTTATCGAAACATGATGATTGTCACAATTATAATATAATTATTGCATGCAAGATATTTATACCAAATACGATTAATTGTTGAATACATAGAAAAGAGTATGTGTAAGAGTAAATAAAAACTTCAGTTGCCCACATGCAAAAAACGACTTGAACGCGAAACTTCGCTTGCATGAATTAAAGCAATAAAAATGTACATATGTAATTATAAGACGTTTCTGTACTTTTCTGTGCTTTCAACAGATTGTCTACACATAAAACACGTTCGATTTAAAAGTGGGTAATTAAAGTTATTACGGATTATTTTGTAAATTCTCATGTTTAACGTCGATTTAACTTGCATTGGGAAATTGTTACATAAATGTTCTATTTAATAACATTTCAACATTAAATAAAGTTTCAAATCAATTTGTATCTTAGTAAGTTCATCATCAACCCACTACTATCCCACTGCTGGACAATGGTCTTATCTCTCGTCCCTGATAAGTAGACGTCACACATCTTCGAGTACATTACAGAGAACTTTCAGACGCGTAGATTTCTTCACGATGTTTTTATTCACCGTTAAAACAAATGCTAATTAAATTAATTACGCACATAACTCCGAAACATGAGAGGTGCGTGCGTTCTTTGAACTCCGAATCCCCCGCGTGACAAGCCACCGGAAACTTAGTAAAACTTTAACTTATCACTATATTAATAATCGGTCATTTTACCGGTACTTTTTAAACAACCAACTTGTCCACTAGTCTTAATTTCCACCAATTCGCACTGGAATAGCATGGTGGAATACCCTCCTGTCCTCTAGTCGGTCCGCGTCCATGGCCAGCAGTGGGACTTAGATTACGAACCGAGTTAGTTACCTGTTCTGGTGCAGATGCATGCAGCGTACGGTAGAGGTGTGTCCAGCGAGTACTTTCAGACACTGGCCAGTCTTGGCGTTCCACACGCGCAGGGTGCGGTCTGTTGAACCACTGATCACAAGGTCACCCACCATCTGCGAGGACCATACGCCGCCAGAGTGGCCCACTAGCGTGCGGAGACACTGCGAAAGATACACAAATGTGAGATTAATTATAAGCATAAAAGAACTACTACACACACACAGGTATACAACAGGTGATTTCATCGCAAGGAAATCGATCTCTTCCGTTTGTAGATGAAATTAAATTATTTTTAACAGAAATAGAGATCAGGGTTTCCAGCAAATGCAGAAAAAGTTCATACGAAACTGGTATTATTTAGGAATTGAGAAAAAAGCTAGTAAAGGCATTATATTACATTTCTAAATTTATACAATTATATTTCCCTTCCCACCATATCCTCTTCGGAACCCTATCATTTTGGAATCACCTGTCTATTCCATACTTTGTTCTTTTTGTGTATTGTTATGTATTATATTGCTAAGTACACATACCCCTTTTCCATGTTTGCCGCATAAAAGTTGTCTGGAAGAAATGTCTGATCTAGAAATAAGAACATTTAGGCTTCCAATGTTTTATTTATATTTTAAATTCTATGTATTTCGAGGTGTACGTACAATAGAGTATAATATTTGTAAAAGGAAGAAAATCTCATATACCCATTTAAAACAGGTTTCCTATTTATGTTTCTTAGGTATCTATCGCTGGTTTTGAGTGTTTTCCTTATGTCAAATTTTCGACTCCGATTAATATTTTATATAACATAGTCCAAGAATGTTGCCAGGCATGAATTGGGGACTGATCCCATAAATCTGAATTTAATGGAAAGATAGTTTAATGGTACAGTAGGTGTGAAAAGGTAAGTCTTGTACGTATACACTATTATCTTAACGCTTCCTAGCAGTGATAGCCTAATGGTATGGTTCCAGCCTCTCACGCGGTGGTCGGGAGGTCGAGTCACGCACGCATTTCTAAATTTTCGAAGTTCTGTGCGTATTAGAATAATATCACTCTCTTTAATGATGAAAATATTGTGACGGAACCTACACTTCAGACAGTTCTTTGTAAAGTTCTCGAAAGTGTGTGAAGCCTACCAATCCGCGATTGGTCACCGTAGTGGATTATAGCCTAACCCTACTCATTAATGTAGTGGCAGTAATGGGTTGATGATGATGCTTCCCATTGTCTTGAGTCTAGAAATTGACTATATATTTATCAATTGACTATAGATTGGGAGCAACAACCTTGCAATCTCAAATCGATGTTCTATGAATGAAATGTATTGAGGAGATTTATTCTAAATCACGCGGAATCGAAATTTGAATTGAGCTGCATTTTTCTCTCTAAAATAATAAAGTGATGACGTAGATTTCAATATTTGACATTTGAACATTTTTATACGCAAGAGCCCTCTGACTTTTACTTACGTAAGCTAGTGTTTTTAAGGGGTTCGTTTATTTTTTTTATTTTTTTTCTATTTGAAGAACAATTCCAAGTTTATAAACAACTTTTAAACTTACGTTTTCAGAGTAGCAAACAAGCATGCAGAACACGTGATATTAAGTGGCTACTGTCGGCTTAGGGTATTTGTAATCTACTTAGAATAAAACATTATTTTTGTGTATGAGAAGTTATGTTGGAAAGTTTTTTTTATGTTTAAAGAGAAAGAATTAAGACAACCACACCTCTATAACCTAAACACAAGAATTGCTTCACGGCGAACTGTGAGTGCAGAGATAGTATGCTCCTGACCAAACTATAGGTCTACCACATTCTAAAAACTGAACTTGATTTTATCATTAAGTCACTTTCATTGCGTTGTATCTAACATCTAACAACTGCTTACTTTGTCTATTGGGAATTTGGACATTATAGGGGACACTCTTGCAGTCTTCGTTGGCTCGGACGCGCGGAAAGAATGACAGTGAACTGGGCCTCACTAACGTGTTTACCTAAGGGTCTCTGAGGGCTGAAGACCAGCCGGATGACCCAAATATGGCTGGAAAGGTGAAACAATCAGAACGCGAACTATAAGAGACCAACTAGCAAATATTGCACAAAACCGAAAGCAATGCCGTCTTCTCTTGTCGGAGGCCAAGACCCACTTCGAGTCCTTGAGCCAACTGGTAAGTAAAAAAGTAATTACCTTGCCCGTGATAGCCGACCACACCTTGAGGGTGGTGTCATCGCTCCCGCTGAGGATTCGGTTCCCGTAGAACTGGAGGCAGGTGATGACGTGGTCGTCGTGGCCCCGCATCACGATGGGGTTGTGCACGGGCTTGTGGAGCCAGTTGTCCTGGATGAGCGACTGCCGCATGTATGCCGCCTTCCACGGGCTCGCGCAGCGCGGCAGCGAGCGTGGCATCTTCTTGAGCGTGGTCAGCCCTATGCGGCGGCACTGCTCCTTCCATAACAAGTTGTCGTCCGCTAAGAACCTGCAATCGTTCAATGCACGCTTGTGTAATGTAACAGTCAGCGTAAAAAGCGCATTAGCTACGAATGAGAAACGCGCGTCTTATTTTAACAAACACACGAACAGACATCCATGATGTAATTCATTTGGTCTTACAAGTCATGTATTACTTTCAACCTATGAAATCATTAAACAACTATTTACATAATATGGGCGGCTCGTATTAGTTTGACAGAGAATTTATCCTTACATTCTAGAAATAATCGTTAATGTATAGTCACGGGACGCTAGCAAGATGTTTTCATGCCAACCAGCTTCGAATGACGATTTTTATGTACATTTATGTACATTTTGATTCTACCTCATTGTGCGCTAGTGACTGTTTTCTGAACGACCAAAACAAGCGATTGAACAACTTTCACATTAACGTAACGCAGCATCGAAATTTCCACAGGTATTATGTTTGAATTTTTTTTTTAATTTTTACCTTAAATAGAACTGAAGTCCTGGCGGAGACAAAGTAATGAGAGTATGACTTCAGATAGAACTTCAGTTTTGTTTAAGGTTACATGTGGGTGTCCATGGGCTGCAGTGACTACTTAACATCAGGTAGCGTGCACGCAGGATTACTACTCTTCGTACATAAAAAAAAAAAAAAGATGGTCGCCTCTCTGTAAGTGTACTTAGCAAACGCACATCTCCACCTGAAACAAGAATTGCTCCACGGCGGATCGTAAAGGCGGTGGTGGAAATTTTACCAGACAAACTATAGTTCTACTACATATCTTATATTATTATATAAAATGTCTATTTATCACTTATTCAATATAAAATATCTACTTATCAGATTTAATGTAATTATATAAAAAAATCAGCTCATGAACAAGTGAAACAAATCCTAAAAGAACTATAATTATGCACTACACAATATATTTTCCGTTACCGTTATAATCCTAAATGTCAATCTTAGAACTTAGTTATGAATCTTAAGACCTCAAGATTTATTTAATAAGTAACTTATTTATTGAGCCCTTATTTTTTATCTATCACGATTATTAAATTTAACATTCAAGCTAACACTAACGTAAAAGTTCGATAAATGACTTTGTTTCAATACTGACGATTTTCCAACCCTAATTGGTATTTTATGATCTACGCTTAAACCTGCCTTAATTAGCTAATACGATTATATTTGCACGAACGGAAACAAAATGAACTTTTAACCTACGGACTAGCGAATGGGCAACTTAGCCCATGCATCAATATCTAATCAATAATCTCGTCATACGATACGAAGGAAATAACTACTAATCACAATTTTACGAGAAAACTACATTATCATATTATAATCGAGTTAACACGCGCCAATTTTTACTTCTTACGCAATAAATATTAACCTACGTTTGCGTGGAAGTTTCACCAAAACAGGCTCAACTGTTTCCGAGATTAGCCCAAACAAGTCAAATTTTTTTATATAAAAATACTAGTTGTACATATATCGGCAACGTGCATATAAGCAAGTGTTTAAAAATGGCAGTTATTTTTAAATCTCAGATAGATATATCAAATTGTATTCATTTGTACAATATATAAGCGTCAATAATACGTGCATCACAAGGTAAACGTTGATACGCGCTCGTCTCGCGGTGTAACTTTACGGTTATGGTACACTGGAGGTAAGACGACGATGAATAGTGTTACGTGATAATAATTACTGCAATCTTGAAATTAGCGTGTGTGGTATAGTGTAACCGAGGGGACATCTCAATAATACTACGGCGGACGGCAGGAAGGACATGAGTCGCGTATAGGGTTACCATAATTATGACGTGCATTTGCCACATTTGCAGGCATTATTTTAAGGTTTATTGATCTGATACAAGTATTTTTAAATTTCGCGCGCCCTCTCACTAATCGTGCCGTTGTATAATATGCACAATGTATGTATATATAGTCTATTATTTTCTTTACCGCGTATTACATGAGTTTTACAATACAAATATTTGGGAAAATGGAAAAAAATATTTTGAATCGGAATCCAATTTCGCAATACGTATAACATCACAAATAGTTTCACGTCCGATAACGTCCGATATCCGACAATAATCACAATTAAATAAAACAACGCTCGAAATTAAACTCGGCTTCAAGTTTAAGCCTTCTACAAAATTTTGGATTACATATAGTTAAGGCACTTGGCACTAGACAATCATAATCATCATCAAATAGCCCTCATAATCCGCCGTAAAGCAAGTGTTGTATTTCCGTTGGAGAGGTAGGGTTGTCAGGCACACATATAGCGAGGCGACCATCATAGTCCTCAGGAGTAGTGACGCTTTCATATACAGCCTCAAACGGAACTTCGGTTTTGTTTGAGGTTGGATGTGGGTGTTCATGCGCTGCGGTGACCACTTAACATCAGGTGGCCTGCATGCTACTATACAAACATAAAAAATAAACAAAAATCTTCCAGCATTATGTGAATTAATCATTAAAGTGTAGCGTATTTTATCATAGAAGCTTATTTTTAGTCAAGTGTAGTTGCATTAGGTAGGTCATACTGAAGAAGTTAGGCTTGTACATGTCGCTTCCGTCAGTACAAAACCAAATAAAAAGAATCGTTTCAATACGCGAGCACACAAAGCCGCGTGCAAATTAATTCATTTATCTAAAATCGGTATGCAATTTCTAGATCGATTTAAGAATAACTTAATTATATCCATTGTTTTCTAATGGAATGCATTCACTCTATGCATAGAAACAAAAATTTAAATGTTCACGATCAACGGCTCTGATCACTAATATTAACCAGATTATTTATTGCTACATATCATTTCTTCTACGTTGGTTCTAAATCATTTCACTAAAACATAATGCTTCTCTTACCATAATCTCACACTATAAAAAACGAAATATGGTTATATAATATATTTTGCGCGCGCTTCCGTGCTTCGGAGGGCACGTCAAATTGTCAACGCCAGTAGTTATCATTGGATAACAGTCGTTAAACCTTGTCGAAGGTCTTGTGGACGGTATAAAAACAAACGACTAGGGTTGGCACCAATCCGTTTGTCCACCGATCCGCATTGGAGCCGCGTTGTGGAGTATGCTCCAGATCTTCTCCAATTCTGAAGAGAGACCCTTGCCCAATAGTGGAACATAAAACGGGTTGGTACAGCCAAAACGTAAATAAAATGACAAAGGAATTTGGTTAATTACACGCGGGTACCATATGTCACAAGGTGTGACGGGGGCAGTTAAGCGGAAGATTGTTCGTGGTACTCATCTACGAGCACGTCGACACACGATCCGCCTTGTTTATTCCAACCGAATGTACAAATCTTGCAACACGATACACAAAACAGTCTGCGGTGACAGTGACCGAACACAAAAAAGACATCAACCAACAAAGAACCTTATTTTAGGAACCTTTTGATTATAATGGTAAAAAGTAAAGTAGGATTTTTACTGTTATTACCAAATTAAGGATTTTTACTAAACGGGCAATTACAATTCCGTTGCTAACGAATTCAGTTGCACTTGGCAACAAACAACCAGATTGTTATTAACTGATGAAAGCATCTATAAGGAATACGTTGTAATAATATAAATAAATTTAATTAATATATAAAGTTAATTTCGGGCGTTCTTTATAGATATGTTAAATTGATTATAATCTTGATAGTGTTAAACTAATTGATTGTTAGTTACGTAGTCGAGGAAATTTCAGACAAGGAAAACCGAAACGTGGCCACAAGCTTACCTCCAATAACGGCAGGTCTGCGCAGCTCGAAGCAGATCTTTAGGCTGCAGGTAACCGAGCACGGTGAGAGCGAGCTCCTTGGGCAGGAGAGAGATGAAGTCGCGCTGGAACAGCGGCTCGATCGACTTCATCATGTGCCGGACGTGGCTCGAAGCGCACCGATTGATCAGAGCATCTATCGCCTGAATCTTCTCCCCGTTCGACCATGATTGGAATCTGCAACAAATTTATACTCAACCATTGCGTGACATAAATTGTTTTTGATTACACATCGACTCTTCAAATTGGTTTAAGTGGCCGCCGAGCCGGCATATAGGCTGATATTTGCAGCGATCGGATACTCGGTTATTTATTAGTTATCGGTTGCAGCGCCCGGACGTGTCACGCGCGTTACATGTCCCATGGAGTTGTTTCGATCTAGATATGTCAGTGTAAAAGATCCCCCCGAACCTTCGCGTCTCCTGAATATCGTCAATATTCAAATTAAGCGCGCCGTGCCGCTCCGGCGTTGAATAGGATATATTCAGATAGGAAACACCGTGCCTGTAAATCTATCTAGGCGTGTACAGATTGTTCTTGGTTTTGAATAGGTGACACTACGGTTGATGATTTAAATATTTGAATATGCGTTAGGGAAATTGGGTCATCAACAAATACATTACTATGATAACGTTGAATAGTTATTCAAATACTAAAAGGGGAGGATCGACGGTATCAATGGAACGTGACAAACGTATTGTAAATAAAAAATTGAAGAAACAACGCACTTGCAAATTTGATAGATCTGTTTAAACAAGATAAAGTTTTGTTATCATTAAGCAACAAGAACAGTTGTTTTATTTGGCGGCTGGTAACCGTGATCGAGCTGCTTACTGCGTTGCAGTTGTGAAATGACTTTGCGACAAGTACAATCCACGGTCTTATTTCGTAACTTAGTATATGATAGTATTGTTTACGAATTGAGATGGGCAGCAAAAATGCATTTATAAGAATATTCCAGATTAATATTATCTGTCACAGCTATATCGTGAGTTTGCAAAGAATTTAGTGTCTTTGTAAAATCAGTTTTAAATATCAAAAACTTTTTAAATGGATGGGGAAGATAACTGCCATCGACAAAGCACGACAGCCGCTCGTACCCACGAATTCAAAAAAGCATCATAAATCTTTGAATTTTGATAAAGTGGGGTGAGGACAATGAAAGGAGATAATGGATAGTTTATAAGAAAGACGCAGACATTCTTAGCGACGGATCCCATTGTCGCCGTGGCACAACGCTTTCTCATACATTGTATACATTTACAACTGAACTGACCCATTTTGCGCGACTTATTGTTGCTACGAAATGGAACTCCCTCTCTATATATTGTGAATGTTCACTTCGATCCCTCAATACTGAACCCATGACAATAGATCGTGGGTTACACTGAAAATATTCCTCAAAGTGCTATGATAGCGTCGCTATTAGACGAATCGCCAGTGTCGTGTTCGATGCATATCATCTGGGCAATTAGCACGTCGTGTCTGCATTGTGCGTCGATGATGGGCATACATTGGACGCGCAATGCTGCTTTTGACAGCAAAATGATAGCAGTAATTTGATGCATTCCGTAATTAGGTTATTCGAGTGTCCGCCGTTGGCTTCGTTGCAGCGACAGTTGCTGTGACATAATACTAATGCTCTTATTGTATCGTAGGTGCGATCGTTTCAAGTGATATACAAGCTTGTGTTAAATCAACTTTATTAAGACTACTACTAAATATTACTACTACACAAATAACTTTCTTGTTAAAACATATAGCGTGTCGCCGGGTAAACCAGCGCGTGTTAACCTGGAGTGCGCGGACCCCTGGTGGTCCATGGGACCATATTAAGGGGTCCGTAATTATACCTAGAAAAATGAAAAATTATTTCACTACTTATATATATATACAGATAACTTACACATACACTGAACGCGTTTGCTAAGATAGTAACCGATGTATAAATTAAGTAATGTCTGGCGCGTTCGGGATTTGAATGGGCGACCCCTAGTGTCTAACTTACGTACGAGTTGTCTTGCTTCGCACGTCTCGTTCCAGTTGCTATTATTCGAGAGCAAACATTCAACCTTGTTAGAGAACATATGGACAATTTAAAACACCCGACACGATTTGGCCACTAACCCAAACCTTCCTCCACCAATCCGCATTGCAGCACCTTAGGAAGGCATTCTCCAGGCATCATCTAGGTGAGGGGACCGTGCCCAGCAGTAGGACATAAAAAAGGTTACAGCCATAGACAACATACACATAGACTAATCAATAAAAAAAAACTTTCTATTAGACGTAGGAACTAAGACTAAGATTATAGCTAGGATTGCAGATAAACCAAATTTTCTGAAATTTTTGTGATGGAATTAGACATGTCTAATCATGACACGGATTTCTTGTCAGGAGGAGGAGAGTAATTAGAAGTAGATAGACTTCACACAAAGACAAAGTCTTTGAGAACGTTATTGCGATTTCTGAAGCTTGCAGAATACTACCCCACGATTTTTTCTATAACCGTTATAGCAAAAAATTTTAATTGTTCGATGACTTTCAGAAATGTTATCGAAACGAAACCTGTAAAGCAGTAGTTCAATTTTCACTCCACTGGGATATTAATTCTATTTGCAATATAGTAAGCCCTCTGACCCTGGACGAACCAGCGCAATGTACTTTACAGTAAATATTAAAATTTTAATCTTTTGTTTCAATAACCGGTTAGTTAGATAATTATGAGCACCCACAAGAGAGCATTAATTACGTTTCTAGAAAATACGACAGACACATAACAAAACGATTTGGACGCCTTTCTTAACGTGCCACGATGTTCTCTTATTTAAGAGGAAAACGAGCAAAATTTAATACCAGAACTTCTACACAAATAAAAAAAAACTAATTTCCAGTTGCAATTTGAAAATAAGCTCATCTTGCTTATTTAAAAAATACCACTTTTTTATATTCTAAACTACTGTACAATCCCTCCACCCCTACGTATACATATTAGTACAGCACTAATATATAGAAATGTATACAATATACATATATATACACACTATGAAGATGATAAAATCCGTCGTGGTTTGACTTAAGAGGCATTACCGCCATAATACTTCTGCCTTATAACACCCGTGTTCTAGTTTGAAGGGTGGGATAAATTTGAACAAGGTGTTCCAATACAGTCCTCAGGGGTCACAACGCATCTGATGAACCTCAAGTAGGATTTCAGGGTATTTTGAGTTTAATTACGTGTCCATGGACATGGGTGTTTACAAACAGGTGGATTACACGCTCGCTACTTGTATGCTATAAAAGAAATAAAAATATAGTTACAATTACAGTTTACCAAGACACTACTCATCGCAACGTACCTATTCAGCCACTGGCGCAGTTCCGGCGAACCGGGCACGTTGTTGTTGGGCTGCCCCGGGAGGGGGTTGCCCCAGAGATCGTTGGTGACCAGCGAGCCGTCAGGTCGGAACTTTTTGGCCGACTGTGGCGGAGGCGGCTCGTAACGCCTTTTCCTCTGTAAAGAATGACGCATTGAGAGACAAAATTCTGAAGTAAAGCAATAGCTGCTACTTTTTTTTAATACGCATCGACAAAAAAATAAACTAATTTATACTATCGTCTACCAAATTAAGAATGTATAATTCTGGTCTGTTGGTTTAATGTGTATTTATAATTGTCCGACAAAATAAGAATGATAAAAAATTATATGATTTTTTTCCCATTAACTTAAGGCAGTTGTAATAGGAAAGTCTCACTATAAATGAAACTATTATCTGGAAATCTGAAGAGAAAACTGATAAATAAATTTAGACTTTATTATATATAATATAAGCCGGTCCGTTCTTACTGTCCTATTACACACAAGAACCCCTCATTTATTTCTTAATTATAATTATCATATCTCGGGTAACCGTGACTTCAACAACCTATTGAATATTGCGTCTTATGAAGTTTAGAGAAACATTGGGTTGGATTGCATAATGAAAGAATATGTTAAATCCAACACACTTTATTTCGACTGGCATAAAAGAGTCTGACGCAGCCCTTCATTAGCCAAATAAGCCAAATAAGGTGGCTATTATAAGCAGACGGGTTGGAGAAAGTAAAGTTCCACCCTAACAATGAGGAGCCTTGAATGGCTCGAACTTCGAAGAGCTTAATTTTCAATTTAAAATAAAAAAACGACATACCATTCGAAACATGAACATAATTACATAGCAGAGATAGCTTATTCATCGCATAATTAAATTACGTACGTTGATTTCTAACGGAGATGCACTTTACTATTAATAGATCTATTGATAACAATATTATGGCCTGTCAATGTCCTGGATATTTATTTTCAAAGCATATTGTATTCTTGCGGTGCATAGAGGACGTTTGATATAATATTCTATCGTGGAGTACACACTATCTGCCTCTATCATTGTGTGTCCCTTTTTAGTATAATTTGTTCTAGTAATTCTTGGAAAAAATAAGCAAAATCGCTCGAGTCACTCGCCAAAACCATATTTTTATTTTAATAGTTACTCCCAATGTTAAGAACTGCGTGTAGTTTTAAAGTATTGACTGTACCATTGTAAATTCGTTGGACGTAACACCTTCATTTGCTTCATGCCTAAAATAAATAATAACATCCCCAGAATGAAAGATATAAATTGTAAAATATTACATTGCAATATCTGTTTATAATACAGTGTTACTGCAAGTAAGTTTAGTGCTAAAAACACACTTTGTCAACAGATATCACCACGTGATCGGGTTTGTCCTTAAAATTTCCTGTAGCTTAACGTGCCTTCATCGTTTTCTGGTCATTCGTGTCATACTCATCTAGCTTCATCAAACTAGAGCACACACCGCATTGATCCTTTCTCGGTTTTGTGAATTGAAATGTTATCTTTGCTATTAGCACTTAAAACGGTTTTTTTCCTGCTTTAGTTTTTTTTATTTTGTCCATTGCACCATGTTTTGTAAACTAAATGAAATATGATCAAATCAAATGTTGAATCAATGTAAATGATCTATCGCGATGCTCGGCAAAAGATTAAACACTTTTGGAAGTAAATTCTATTTATGATGATACCACGACGATGTACAATTGAAGTAGGGGTTTTATAATAATCTGTCGTAGCTGCTATAGTTGGACTATCCTTAACCCAGCATAAGACTGAATCGCATACGAGATCAAGTATGTTTTTTAAAAGCAATCTGCAATTTATTTTGAGAATCGGACTTTACCACAAATATATCAAAACCAATTTGCCCCTGGAAACAATACTGGTAATTTTTTCTCAGAGACTAGTCCTTGTACGAAAGCTGTTAATCCACGTCATGAGTTCATGTTCTAAAAGCTGGAATGCAACGCAGCTCTTTCTTTTTCCGAGATCACATAAAAATAATTTGAGATTTTTGTTTAATTGCAGTATGATTACAACGGAGTTTCATATACCTGGATTCTTTAACTACACTTTGTTTTTGCATTTTCTTATAGCAGCATATATTGTTTACCCAGTAAATGGCGCCGTTTGATTGTGAATCAATGATATGATATCGTCACTCGCAAATAATTCCAGTACTGGTTGATCAAACTAATCGTTTGATAAATTGGCATCATCGTCACTACTACAAATAATGTAGCTTGAGGTTGTAAGAAATGACGAGCTATGTCTATATGTAAGACAGCAAAACACGTCCACAGCCATGAATGTGAGTGCGACCATATCCACGTATGGTCCAGCTTAAGCAACGTCGCGTAGCGTACGGGTCGTTTTTACCCATATTATTTCAAGCGGTGCAACAAGTTGAGAGTTATCGACCAATATTCGACACTCGCAATGTGTGCTTCAATTAGCGACGGTATTTACACTGTTCATTGCTCTCATATGAAGTTATGAAAGTCGGACGTTTAATAAATTTCGTCTCCACACTGCGTTTATCTGTAACATCACTAATCTTTCTTTCCCCGCTCGGCACCCCTAAGCCGACAACTGACATCATTTCAGCTTTATTTTCTAAAAACATAGCCATTAGTTCCAGCTTTAAATAGTCGTAGCAATATTTTACTATATGCATAAATCGTCCATTTTCTAATCAATGTACTCGGTAACGTTGTAATAATAGCCGTTACGAGCTCCGGACTGCGTAAATAATCCTCCTGCTTTAGTTTACGAATTGTTGCTATACAATGATTTATTTTTACTGGAAAATTTATTAATCCCTACTGTTAATTAAAAGGTGGAGTGGAGTTACTTTTTCAGTTGCGCTGTTAGGGTCGTCATGGTGACATCAGGCCTGCCAAAACACAGCTCCACTACGACGACTATAACTACATATCCGAATCGATTCCTCTAAATGCAATCTCCACTGAAAATTGATAATTCACGGGATGTTGCAAGTCGACTGAGATGACGTTCCTCTCATTGTGAAAACGCATCAAGGAGGGTGTAAAGCAAGTTGTCCTATGCTGTTGCCCGGTAAAACTATACATAGTGCAGCACGGGCAGGGGCTTCGAACCGCTTCTGCCCTTGTAGGTCCTTCCGTGGACGGTTCGTTTTCAATCCGCTCACATCCAACCATTTTTCAAAATTTGCATGGTTCACTTTACCCACTTGCTGTCTGCTGTCCTTACTGATTTTGTCGTCACCTTCTTCAGCTTCTTCTCACACCAATTCAAGTTCCAGCAGCTTGTTAGTATGGTCCAGCTAAATTTTGGACCGAAGTTCAACAGCTTCGAATTCCAACTCTTTCCGTCGATCCAGTGACGACGTGGTAAATTTCTTTGTTTGCCCTATGTCGCCGCATTTCTTACGGAATTACCACTGCGAATGGTTACTGAAGGGCATATTTTATACATTCGTTCCATCTTGAATTCTTTAGTGCCCTGCTGCAGCACCGTAATATTGGTGCGTGTGGCAGGACCGTTACGTCAATATGAACAGGGATCGGTTACAGTACGACGTAACTCAAGCGATCCTCGAAATTCAAGCGTTGCCGACACGTTAAAACACAATGTGGCGGTGAACTGAATATATTTAAGACTGAATCAGATTCGGCTCGAAGAACACATAATTGTAAGAAACCGCCGAAATAATACGCGTTGTGTTGCGGAAAATATCGAATAGCCGACTGACTGAAGCACAGCAACTACCCGAAGGTTCTTATTAATAAGAAAAATATAAATATACACATTAACTCGTATAAATAAAAAGTCCTATAATAAATGTTATGAATTTAGGAATATGTTCATACAGAATGCGCGTCACCTGCACCATAAATTGCAATATTGTTTAAGAAGAAATTGTTTTTAATATCCACCCTATGTCATTATTGCCTTGTTTACATAAATAGTAATAAAATCATTATATTAAGACTTAAACGCTTTTTGTCATGTCTCGACTAACCACATGGCAGATGTTTTACCAATCATTACAGTTGATTTAGACCAAATAAAATATGCCATATGCAGGTTTGTAACAGATTTTTCAAAAAAGTGCACACAGTATGGTTTTGAAAACGGGTTTGACAAAGACGATATATATTATAATGTAGTGTGTAAATGAATTATAATAATAAAGCAAAATATTCAATAATATTGTTTTGACAGTTGTTGGCAAGGTCGATATAGTTTTATTGAATAAAATTAGTTCGGCCGATGAATGTATAACATTGGACATTAATTGCTAAATGTATACGATATAAAGAACGATTTCCTTCGTCTAAAATAATCAACAAGCAAAACTATACGCACTAAAGAAATATTATGTTTAAGGTTAAATATAATCATTACTTAAATTCGGACAAAAATAGTTCATAATCAAACCAACCACATGTAGATTAGAAATGTATATAAAAATCGCTCGTGGAATATACGTATGCTTACCCATAGACGTTCGTCTGGTTCGGGTTCATCTTCTTCGTCATCGTCCTGCAACGAAAGTTTACTTTTTAACATCCTTCTACTATAATTATTATCCTCCAGTACGCGACCGTTGCAATTTTATTTGCAAAACAACTATTATAATAAATATTTTTTATTCCAATATTCCGTTGCGCCGGTGCAATTTTTACGTGCGTACGTGCATACGACGTGAACGCCGCAAAAGCGCAACGATCGAGTTTGTAATAACGAATCAATTATAAATATATTGCCGATCCGCCGCGAATTGTACTTTGTACACGCAACGTGATATGAGGCGCCATCTTCAGTATCAATATTTTATACGCACGTGTTTTTTAACGTCACAGGAAAAAGATATGCAATGGTACGCTTAAGAAGACAAGCTCTAACAGATAAAATAGTAATTATTATAGGGAATAAAAACAAATAAATGTCTAAATACTAATAAAACACTTTATAAATTATTATTATGTTATGTTCGTTACAAAGAGATTATATAAATATATTTTTTTTATAATAAAAATAAATGTGATTTTTACCAAACCCTTATTAAGCTTTTAGGGAAAAGTAACAACTAAAAG
>DWKL01000010.1:0-36222 GCA_018249415.1 Phareas burnsi | reverse complement strand
AAAAACCGCAAATCGTGAGTACTCGTTACATAATATAAAAATGTATAATTTCCGCGATAATATTAGATTAAGAGATCCGTGCCCAGCAGTGAGATACAAAGGATTGGAGCTGATTGTAGGTTTATCTAATATGGGCCTACGTACCTACCAGTTGTTACGAACAACCACCATTCTAATGTGTTTCTTGTCCAAATAAAAATCTTTAAATCTTTATAATCTGTTAACAATCAATGACCTTCAATATGTCACCCCAAGTTATTTAAAGTCCTTATATTCTCTTTATGGTCCTCGTCGGTCCGTATAATTTCCCGCAAGCCGTAGATTTACACAAATATGCCTCGAATTATAATATACTGACCTATGCTAGATATTTTGCATACCGCGGTTACTCAAGCTCAGAAGCTCTTTGATTTTGTAATGAGCTTTGTACTGGTGGAATTTCTTGTGCGCAAGTAATATTTAATGCGGCTTAATTTCATGTTAACTTGCTTTGTGTTCTGTAAAGTTTCAAGCTGATTTGTCGTGTTGTGGGGATTTTGCACTTAAGAAAGAAAATATTCAATTCGTATCTAATTTCTTGAACGTACATTTTGTCTATCGAAGTTTGGATGTCTTCGGATTTTCTTCATTAACTTACTATTGTCCCATAGCTGGGCACAGGGTTCCTTACAGAATGTGAAGGATTAGGTCATAATAGACCATGGTAATTGAGTGTGGATTGGTAGACTTCATACACATTTAATAGACGGTAGAAGTATAGTTCGACCGCGAAGGTATCACCGCCACCTTCACCAAGGTTTAGTTTTCGGCTACACTTACAAGTGAGGGAATCGACTTAGCCCTCAGGAGTGACGAACCTGTGTAAGACCTTAGATAGTGTTTCAGTCCTGTTTGAGGTTAATGTGGGTGTCCATGGGTGGTAGTGACCACTTACTATCACACGGCCTGCATGCCTCATTTCATACTCTTCTAACGTAAATAAAAATGTTTGAGAACTTCACAAAGAATACACAGGCAAGTAGTTTATTACGATGTTTTCTTTCACGAAACAAGTGATAAATAATTTCTAATACGCACGTAACTTCGAAAAATTGTTGGCTATCCTGGGATTCGAAGACCGGTTTCACGCGTGAGAGGTCAAGTCAGAGGTGAATTCATAGTTTTATCGGTATGTAATAACTGCTTAAATATTTAACAAATAACATAGGAATATTCCATACTATATGTAGGAATTCCGTGAACCGAGGTGGAGTTTCATATAAAATCAGTGTTTCAAAAGTGTTCCGTGAATTTTTTTTAGATATAAGTATCATCATCAACATATTAATGTCCCACTGCTGAACACGGGATTCCTCCCAGGATAAGAGGGATCAGGCTATAGGCCACCACGTTGGCTAAGTGCGGATTGATAGACTTCACGCACCTTCTTTACGATGTTTTCCTTCACCGTTTAAGCATGTGATAATTAATATCTAATACGCACATAACTTCGAAAAATCAGAGGTGTGTGCGGGATTCGAACCCCGGACTCTCAGTGAGAGACCGGAATCTTAATCACTAGGTTATCAATATTTTTTGTATAAGTATAATATATAATTTTTTGATATAAGTAAAATAGAAACCAAATAAAATCAACGAATATTAAATATAGACTACAGATTTTGTTTTCTTTTTAGTATATCAAAAAAAACCTTTAAATTTATATAGTGTAATAATAATAAAATATTTGCAAATCAAAAGTGATGATGATGAAATGAATCAAAAACGCCAGAGATGTAATCTGACCATGGGATTCAAAATTGTTACGGAAATCTCGACGTTCATTCAAAGGCTGAAAGAACTTCAATTATCCTTGATATCAAAGAAAATTGTTGTTAAATTGGGGTTACCTCTTGCTTGAACTTTACGAACAATGCTCCCTTTCCGGCATCCGATGAGTTTGTAGATGTAATTATAGAATGAAGTATATCCTATATGTTTTTATCAACAAAGAAGTACAGATAAAGGAAGATTTTTTTATAATAAAAGAATATCCTACATTCAAATTCACTACCACATAAGCTTCTATTGTTTCCAACAAGAAAAAAATTAAAAAACTGTAATTACACTGTAATATTAATCAAAAATATTTAAGCCTATGTCACCCATCCCTTAGGGGTTGTCCATTAATCGCGTGAGGTTCGAAATGGGGGTGGGGTTCGGAAAAATCAGGAAATATTATTAGGAGAAGGGCGGGGGAGACGGGGGGTCAGTGAGATATCACGTGTATTTATTTTATCGTTGAATGATTTCTAAACCGAAAAGAGGCGCGTGACCTTCCCTCGCCGTTATGCCAGGCTACGATTTCCTTCATTATTTTAATGCTAGGCAGAAACAACCTGCAAGCTTAATATCTGTACTGACATTTTTATCACGGTGTTAATATTCCAAAATTCAATTGGATCATTTAAAGTATTTAAAGATAATATTCTATAAGAAAACATCAAAAATTATGTAAAACACCATGTTATTTTCCCCTTCAAAATACTCTACTCTCTTCCTCCAATTACAGAACTAAAAATCTAAACGCTAATACCCTCCTTTTATAATTTTCTTTGCGTTCGGATTCTTTTAATGTTTCTTGCAAATACTTAAATTAATTCATTATCTGTTAACATAAATGAAATCAATTCATGTAACTGTATAAATAAATTATATATTATTTAATTATAATAATTTAATCTTTCTGAATATTTTTAATATACTTTGTACCAAAAAAACACACGTGATTGTACGAAAAAATATCAAGTTCGTCTTTACCGCGCACGTGCAAGATGTGGAATGAACTTCCTTCTGAGGTATTTCCGGAACGCGAACATGGGGCTCTTCAAAATAGGTGTAAAAGAGCTCTACTTCAAAGCCGACGATGCATTGGCGACTCCTCTGGTGTTGCAAATGTCCGTAGGCGATAGTGACCACTTTCCATCAGGTGGCCCGTCTGCCTAATCGCTCAGTTAAGAAATTTAATAAAAAATCAAGTGGGGTGAGTGGGGGTAGCTTCACGTACGTACACACGTATCAACACTAAAGTTGCAATAAACATCATGAAACATCATCATCATTAATGGACGACCCCTTATAACCAATTAATTGACATCTCATTCACGAAAAACGGATGAGTAGTTTAGCCGCTACGGCGGAACATACGTACCTACATACGAATATGCACTGCTAAAAACAATTCATTTTGCCTTCGTGATAGTCGGGTAAAAACATAATTTTATCCAGCCTGTTATTCTTTCGCGAATGAATTGAAATTACAGAACGGTGACTTTATGAATATATTATATTTTGATTTTCTTCTCCCTCTCCTTGAACTCTCAGCGAAGTTTCTCTGCGTAGACGTTAAAATATAATAGTGTGGTTGTGCAGAGCGGAGACTTTATGAATATTTTGATTTTTTCTCCCTCCTCATGAACTCTCAGCGAAGTTTTTCTGCGTAGACATCAAAAATATAATAATGTGGTTGGAGACTAGACGAGTAGGGAAGAATTTGTAAATAGGTTCACTTGAATTGGTATGTTTATATTTTTCAAAAAAAGCAAAGCGTGATTGTAATAACCATAAGGTTCTTCTATTTACTGACAATATGACGTTCTGATATAACAATAATAATTGAAGTTTGGAAGTTTGATCATTATCAACCTATTAATGTCCCACTGATGGGCATGAGTGTTAGAATTAGCTGGCTAAGTGCGCTATGTGCAGACTTCACACATTTTTAGAACGTTATGTAGAGCTCTTCGGTGTGTTGATTTCGTTATTATGTTTTTTTACCCTTAAATTAAATTCATTCATTTCTAATAGGTATATGATGCGGACATAGCCCCGCGGCTTGAGCACACCATAACCAATCTACAAAGATAAGCGATATTGAGCGCGGTCGGGAGTTGGGTGGGTGACCGCTAGTAGCTAAATTTCATGGACGGTTTTGCACTTCGTTTAGCTGATGGTTCCGATTATTATAATTAGACAGCAGTCGCCAAACCTTGTAGGAGGGCTTGTGGGCGGATTTTTTTTATGTTTCGAGAGTAGCAAACAAGCATGCAAGGGATCTGATGTTCAGTGGTCACTGTTGCCCATGAACACCTATATCGAACCTGAAACAAAACTGAAGTTGTATTTGAGGTCATACGTAGATGCGTCACTGCTCCTGAAAACTAAGATGGTCGCCTCGCTGTAGGTGTGGCCGGCAGTTCTCCAACTAAAACACAAAAATCGCTTTTCGGCGGATTATGATGGCGGCGATAGTACTTCCCGGAACGTTCTACCCCCTATCCACCACAATTTTCGGTCCCCCAGTGCGAAAGGTCGGAATGTTGCAAGTCTATCAGTGTTCTATTACTCCATTTATTACTATCGGGTATTATTCAATTCATTATTGTCTGTCTGTCTGTTCGTCAAGGGTCTCCGCTTAGATCCGCCGGATTTAGATATAATTTCACAATTTTGGCTGATTGCGGATTTGTGAACTTCATACGCCTTTTGTGAACTTTATAAATAATTTCGGGTAGGTATATATCTATCCAAAATTACGTAGCTACCAAGGCGTACCTGAAGTTACCTAGTTTAAAAACTTACCTAAGTCCCTAGAAGAAGTACTTTAGGAAATATATTTAGATAAGTAGAATTCCTCGCGATGTTTTCCTTTACCGTCAGAGTTTTTTTTATTGACAAGTAGCAAACGTGCAGGCCACAAGATGTTAAGTGGTCTCTGCAGCCCATGGACACCTCCATTTATCATCAAACAAAACTTAAGTTCTGTCTGAGATCGTACATAAATGCGTCACTACTACTGAGGGCTAAGATGGTCGCCTTACTGTAAGTGTGGTCGTGAACCGTTCCTCTCCAACCGAAACACAAAAACTGTTTCACGGCGGAGAGTAAGTGATATTAATATTTGATAAGCATAGAAGCGTGAAAATTCATTGGTGCTTTGTATTTAAAGCTGGATCTCCACGTTGGGAAGTCAACATTTCATACCATTGCGACAATACTCTCTTTAAAAGATACAGAAATAAATATAAACATTTTACCATAATTTTACCTCAAAACATTTTTATATCCATATTTTTATATCCTTACCTACATTAACAGATTCCGCATCCAGATCTCACCCAGCAGATTACAAACCTCATCTGACGTTTGTGAAGCCGCCAGTAAAACGTAATAAGTGCCTTTAGAGGCTTCATAGACCCCATTATACAAAACGTTGAAATCACGGACCGTGAATTTCGCTTGAAAGATGTCTTATTTTAGATGTCTGATTTACTTACGTACCATTGTAGATGGCAGACATCCGTTAATTTTACTGTGCTAGCACGATTGTTACTTACCTAGACTTACTTGAGGCGTTCCGAGTTAGTTATATAGTAGTAGAGTAGGGACTCCTGTTCATTTTGGAGTTGGTTACAGATGTCTATGGCCGGCAGTGACGACTTAACCAAGTGGGCTGCATGGTCGTATATGCTTCATGTAAATATCGTTCATCTAAAAGAACAATGACATAAGTACAAAAATGTCAAAATTGGTATGTTGAATTGTTGATGTCTTTAGTTCCCGTAGTAGAAGATCTGTCCACAGAAAAGTATCTCGGAATAGTTCATAGAGTAGTTCATAGAGATATGAATTGATATGACTAAAAATACGAGCCCTATTTACAATACCAAACTTATAAACACTTCTCCTGAAAAATTGTAAAAACGTAATTACGTCGTTTTGTTATATGTGCGATAAAAAAAACAACGCATTCGCTCTCGGTTTCAAGAATATATATTTATTTGAAATAAATTATACATATATACTGTACGTACTGTGCAAGGCCCTTATTTTTTATCTTCATAGCAGTGTAGCAAATATTTGGTACTTTGTTGTTATTTTAAGTCGTTTATATTTTTTGTTAAAAAAATTTAAGTAAGTTTTAGCGTGTTTCACTGAATGCCCGGTTTCTACACACCACACGTGCGGTTTGAACAAAACAACAATACCCTAAAATACTTGTCTGTAAAAGCATGCCTTTAGGCGCAGAGCTCTGATTTTCGTCCAGTGATACAGATTTCAATTTCCTGCTTCCCTTATCGCGTTGCTGTCATCTAAGTTTGACAAATAAGTTCATTTTGACGAGTCGGCCCGTGACGGAGCGAGCGATTTATCATCTGTTAAGATTATGTCCAGTAGCTTGGTTTGGAAACCTTATTGGAAATACCACAAAATTTTACCCATCATCGTTGACAAACAGGCTTAGCCTCTGCAATTCGCGTGGATAAATATAGGTATATTTGGCTGAGTAAATTTCATCTTTCAATTTTTCACTCATTCATTTAATTCTTTCGTTAAAAAAGGCATTCCGCTGAATTTAGAGCACCCGCCTTTTAAGAAGTTTATTAGAAACAGTGGCCGATGCTAGAATTTTCATCACCGTCATCATCATCTACCCATTATTGTCTCACTGCTGGGACCTTCACACACCTTTGAAAACTTGAAGAACATGAAGAACTCTCTAAGTTTTCCGTTTTCCATCACCTTAAAGCAAGTGATAAACAATTTCGCAACTAAGTAACGCGCACACTTCGAAAAATCAGATTTCTGAGAGCCTGGAATGCAAACAAAGGACATCTAGTTTGAAAAGCCGGAATTTTACCACTAGGCTATCATTGCTTATAGTCACCGAGTCAATACTAAAACAACTTCCTACAGTCTAACTAGAGCACTCCTATCATTTTTCGCTCCACATAAACATTCGCCGACAAGGCAAAGCTGCCGCCATTACGGCAGCGCATTAAAATTCAAATAAAGCTAAAAAGCCCCGCGTCCGCGTCGAAATAGTGAAATAATTGCGACGTGGGGCCTTAAATCGGTACGTCATTTGTTTATTAAGGCCCTTGCCGCTCGCCCTTTTAGCATAAATACGCACTACTGGCAGGCCGACTACTGCATACAGTCTATGCCATAGACTAACCCATAATAGTCAGAGCGGAAACCGGTAAATACTGACCCATATTATCGTAAAAACAATTCCCTGTTTTATTCTTGACATATACATATAATTTTCCATTAACAACATTAGTCTATTACAGTTATTAAATTTTTTTCAGACTGAATCTGTTCCTATTTATGAGCATGCAGTCCACCTAGAGGCAAATGGTGTACTAACGACCATGGTCCGTGGACCATTTATAATCTACACCAAATAGGACTGGAGTAATATTTTAGGTCAGTTATAAATAAGTTGCTACCCCTAAAGTCTAAATAGGAACGCCTCGTGTAAGTATTTACTTACATGAGGGAGAGGCGATACGGGAGTATAGCACGACGGTAAGGGAGATCCCTTGCCGCACCCTTCAAACTAGAACACAGCTTTTAACACTTGTAATAAATTTTAGAAATAGGTATGACGGTAGAACCTCCGGATTCTTCGACACAGAAACCACAGAGGCTTCTACCACTTTTAAATATAACTAAAATAAATTGAACGGTGTCTGCAATTAAGATATCTTTCAAACTAAATAAACATATACTTTCTTTGAAATGAACTTGCTTCTAAAGCTACGAAAACTTAATAAAATGCAACCACATTTTAAACATCCAATTATATCGGCGGCTTATCTTACAAAAACTGATAAAACGATATTGTTAAACCGATCCGTGGTGGCATTCCATAGCACAAAAGTACCAGGCGATCAGAGCGCGTAGAGAAGTGGCGGCGCTGTCCACTTGTCATCGGACACGCGCACTCGCATAAATCCGACGACGACATTCTTTGTACTGCACCGCCTCGCTGCTATGCGCTCCTGGTACCCATTCCAGAATATGCACGGGAGTTTTCATGTAACAAAATCAAGGTAAGTTTGTTGTTTTTTAAACACAGTAAGAAAGCAATAAGGATTATTAACGAGCGCAAGTTTATTTAAAAGTGTTATTTCAATTTAGATTCAAAGATAAGGGCTAAATACCAAATAGCTAAATTGAAAAAATAATAAGAATAAACGCACACGTAGGGAGTTTATTTTTCTATATCGTTTCTTATTTAATTACGGCAACGATTTGTAGTTAGACATGTAGTTTGTTTGTCTTCCCTTGAATATTTTTTACACGAATAATCTGAATCGACATTTATATGCATCGATGTTAATCAATCATTTTTTATTATTACGTAATATTCTATTATTCTAACTCGGCCATGTGAGTAGCATACTTTTTAAATGTAAAAGATCAAATAAGTGACAGAAGAGATGATTTGACACTTAATAGATAGAGATTCTCGACATCGAAGATTCTCGAAAAGAATGCGTAAAGTACATGGGAAATGACAAATCTGTAAATATCCAAACAATTTATTCTCATTTCTGAAGTGTAGCAATAATTTTACTATAAATACAAGTTTAATCTGCGTTAACATAGTTTAATGACCGCAATTAGTTACAATGTTAAATCGATTTATTAATCCAACGAATAATTTTGATAAGTACGTGATTATGTACATCCTAAACCGATGCTTGCGAGCACAAAGGTTAAGTGCATCCGTTATACGAAACAATCTTGGCATTTTACTCCATCATCACGATATTAATATTTCGTCGAGTGAGTAATAGATACTTGTACTTATTAGTTTTACTAAAGACGTAAGATTAAATGGATGTTTGTGGCTGTAATCTCAGAAGATCTTATCACCGCGATTTTAAACGGTACAATCAAAACTTTCACTCGCTCGATTTTTCCATGTTAACTATGGAACTCTAGATTAGTGTAAAAAAAAATTTTATTACGAACGATAAAGGTAGGTAGGTATTTTTGCATTAACACCTTTCTAATTTCGCTTATACAAACGTATAGTCAAAAAAAAATTATATATATATATATATACATTTTTTTTGTGCAAATGGAAATGTATATTATGATTTATTCGTATAAATAAAGAGGTTATATTATTAAAAAAAAAAAAACAAAAAAAAAAATAAGTACAATTAGATACAATTGACATAAATTACAAAACACGATATAATTTTTTTAGTGATTTTTCGGACCCACTATTTTATAAAAACAAAACGTCTTAACACTGAGTAGATAATTATACGGAAAAATCTAATGTTTTGTTATTGATAATAATAACTAAAACTAAAAAAAAAGGAATACTTTAGAATCGAAATAATTATACTAGAATCTATAAATTTTAAGCAGACCAAACTGCGTTATATAACATGTAAAGATTAAATAAGCAATTGCGTCTTATATTAAATTTATAAACTCGAGTGCACAGGCTGAAACAATCAAATTTAATGTGCATCAGCGCAGCACATAGAGATGCGCAAACGCACCCACGCCTTGCTGCACTCCCACTCTGTGAAGGGTGACCATAATATTAAAAAATCCAAACAAATAACCAATTTTTAAACTTCCTTAAGGCGATGGTCTCATATATACTTTATCTATTTAGATGAATATTTTTACGTATTTGTGTGTTAAGCAGCGATAGCCTAATTGGTAAGTTTCCGACCTCTCATGCTCATGCTCATCATGATGTTTGGGGTTTGAACCCATACACACCTTTGCTTTTTAAAGTTTCTTTTTTTGTTTTTTATTCTCAGAGGAGCCCCGAACCCTGCAGTGGAACACTAATGGATTGATGATGATGTATTTATGTTAACGGAATGATATGTGAACATAAAGGTTGCAAAATATAAAGGTAGTTTAACTCCGACAAAATCTAACCACGGTTCAACGCCATCGTCGCACTTATTTATTTACTTTATATTAGTCTGCTCTTGTTTGACTGGATTACTTATCATCGGATGAATTGCACGTTTATTTGCTACTTCAAAGAAACAATAAAAGAGGCAGGTGGTTTACTCGACGAAGGATGAGGTTCCATCCACATCAACTGGACCCGTAGTGGTTCTCTACGGTTCATTTTGCGCGCTCTATTCTACCTCGTACGTGCAAAGTGTGGAATGAACTTCTTCCTGAGATATCCCCAGAGCGCTACGACACGGGGCTCTTCAAAATATGTGCATGAACAGCTCTTTCAAAGCCGGCGATATATTGGCGATTCTTCTAATGTTGCCAAGATTCATAGGCGACGGCTATTTTCAATCAGATGGCCCATTATCGAAAAGGTATTAAAATTCTTTGTGTTTTTGTCTGCACCGCGCTTATACCTTGGAGAAGGAGTTGCATACGTTACTCATTGATTTTTCACGAATAGAATCGAAAAAGCAGTTAGCGTACTAATTTTAAAAAAGGTCACGATCTGACTATTTTGTTGACTTCTGGGAGGATTCTTCATCCATTTTTTTCTCCAGCATACGTGAGAAAAAGGTTTTTTCTTTATAACCAAATGCAGCGTCACGAGGTTTTACACGTATAAATTCATGTGAAGTAACTAACTTTACTTTACCTTATTGGTAGTATTGTGACCCATCAATGCGTCACTTTTCTTGATAAACTGCCTAATTTTTACCCGACTGCGACGGAAGGAAGGATGTTTTTCGCGTGTCCATGAACGTATGTATATTCCTATGGCACAGGCTGTGGCATAAATAGTTTGATGGATTTTTATTACCTAAGTCGAGTTTTTTATTTGTATTGTTTTTAAAAAAACTTCCGTACAACTCAGCTCAAGGTAGTTCGACCTCTCCGTGCAATCAGGTAAACAAATGATTATATTCTAAAATAATATTCCATATATTATACGAATAAATTGATTAGGTGGGATTTAATTTGACTATATATTATTTTAATAGAAATTGTTTGAAATTCGACCAAAACGTACAGTGCCTGGTGAAAAATTATAACATTAATGAATATTTTTTACCAAATACAATGTAAAGAATTCATATATATGTATTTCTCCTCATCCTATTTGATATGTGGAACAATAGAACTACAGCTCGATCGGGGAAGTATCGCCGCCGCCCGCACAATCCGCCGTGAAGCAAGCCACACTCCAACGGAAACACAAGTTTTAGTTGGAGTCGTCGAGTGTGTGCGACCATCGTAGTCCTCAGGCTTTAATCCTGTTTGTGATCAGATGTGGATGTCCATGAGCTGCAATGACCACTTACTACGTAGGTTGACTACACTCTCATTATCTAAACTTCGAACATAAAAAAAATATTTTATCCTAGATCTCATCACGGATTATCCGCGGTCAGCCGTGGTCATGCTCATTCTACCGCCGAGCGCACGATTTTTCCTACCAATCAATAAAACGATCGCGGCCGAACAATCGAACCCTCAATATTACATTATGTTATTTCGCAATTTGCAACTTGCCAGCTAATGGGGTTTATTTATTTATTTTGAAAATCTTTATTAAATCATAAACTGCAAACAGAGTAGAACTGTAGACTTACGATACAGTCGACTTCAATGAATTAAATTGGGTATTAGTGCCTGCTTTAAGGGATTCTCCATTAATCACGTAAAGTTCGAAAGGAGGGAGAAAGGTTCCGTAAAATCATGAAATATCACAAGGCAGTAGGGGGGATGTAGTGAGATATCACGTGTAGTTATTGTTTTGTTTCGTTTGACTCGCCCTTATGTCAGGCAACGACTTCCTTTATTATTTTTATGCCAGTCCTAATGCAACCTTGATGTCTATCTGGACATTTTTATTCCGGTACATAATTTTCAAGAATTAAATTAGATTATATCAGTATTACCAGTACCAAAAAAAATACCTACCTTACTTTGTATAGGGGGAATAGTCTTAAACTTCAATATGTATCACCTTGGGGGAAGGTTAAAAAATATCACACAATTAATGAAGGATTCCTAAACGCCACTTTTCACATAGACGATTGGCACTCCTAAAAGCCTCAATAGTTATACAACTGTAACATCTTTTTTATAACAACCTCGCAATAAGACAGAGGGGCCATCTGGTGGAAAATAGTCCCTATCGTCTACGTCTATGCAACAATGTATCGCCGACTTTGACGAACAGCTCTTTTTTGCACCTTTTTATATATTTATATTTGAATAGTTTCCCTTTTATATTTTCTTTTCTCTATAATTATTGATTGATAAATGTTATATTTAAATGTCTTTAGTTATGGTATTGTCTATTAAGAACTACAAGACTAAAGTATGTAATTCAAATTAATTCAGTTTTCCTTATCCAAAAACAACTAAACAAACATTAGCGATTTTTTTTAATAAGATTGTTAATGTTAGTAATAATGTATTTTTATTATTAATTCAATGTTTTTGTTTTTCATGTACTTTAATAATCAGCATACATTTTATATTCTTAACACATTTAATAACTAGAAAACAAGATGTAGATCCCTGCTACTTTTCAATGGATAATAATTGAACTATGTTCTTAAAAATAACAATACCATTTAAAAAATAGTAGAAGTACATAGTTCTAATAAGGAGGTACCACAGCTGCCCTCACAATCCGCCGTGAAGCAATTCGTGTGTTTTGGTTAGAGGTGTGGGGTAAACTAAAAAGCGAGGCGATCATCTTGATCCTCAGGAGCAGTGACGTATCTACGCATGACCTTAGGAGGCCTGTACAGCCTTTTGCAACTCAATATTACATAAAGAAAAAATATTGATGCCGACTGTACCAATCATGCATAGCTGAGAAAAATGAAAACCGGTCAATACCTTCTGGCTCGTCGAAGATTTATTGAACTGTATTGAACGGTATCTTCATAGAAGACGACAGCTTATTATTATCATAGGTTGTCATGGCAAGTTGCTGATTGAGGACTAATCACTTCGGAAACAAATCGGGCCCTATCTATGGTCGTACATGACGTGTGACTGTTCTTGAGGACTATGATGGTCACTGTAAGTATACCCGACCACCACACGTCTCTATCCGAAACTCAAGTTTCACGGCGGATTATAAGAGTATATCGAGTCTAAAGGCGAAATCGACAATTATTTCTGCAGTGGTATAACATGCAGAATATAAGATCAGAGTTAAACGCTGCTATGCTCTGGTTTGAAGGGTGTGACCAGGGAGAAACAGTAAATGAGGTTTGCCATCTTAGTTGTCGATGACAGCAACGTAATGTGGTGAATCTTAGCTAGGACTTCAGTCCTATTTAGGACTTAATTATTACATATTTTATTTTTTATTTTGAAGAGTAGCAAACTAGGGTGACACCACCTGATGAATTGTGGTAACTGCAGACCATGTACACCCATATATAACCTCAACGGTCCTATGGTCGTACGTAGATGTGTCACTCCCCTTGAGTACTAAGATGGTCGCTGTAAGTGTACTTCGCTGTAAGTGTGCCCGCAACAGCAGCTCTCCAACCGAAACACAAAAACTGCTTCACGGTGGATTATGAGAGCAGCGGTAGTACTTTCCCAGACGAACTAAAGTTGTACCACCAATCACACCTATTCACGACGTTGATCACTTGCCAACACATGAACTGCATCTCGTCCATTACTTCTATACTGTAAAGGAATTGACATGACAAATCACAGCAGGAAAACTCAATCCCTTCCAGGAGTTATATTCCAGGAGTTATATATATTTAACTGCTGTTGAAAAACACCACTAATAAAACCAGAAACCACTCAATAATTTTACCCATATATCAAGATATGTCTACATATACATTATATGCAATAATATCTAATAATGAAGATTTCGTATAAGAATTATTACCTCCTTAGTTACATAAGCCGATCGGTGGTTGATAAACGAGGGAGACCCCGCCAAGATCGCGGAGCGCCATCTCGCGGCGGGCGGAGCGCGTCACGCCGCGTGACGTCAGCGAGTGAGCGATGCGTCGAACTTTATTGTGGGTTATAGGGATTAGCCGTTAACATTGCTTTATACAGGTTGTTTTATTTTTTTAAATGATTAAGTGACGCTTTCTACATTCATAGCCTGACACCAAGTTTCCATGTGCCATGAGTACCAAGGACCGATAAAGACCCAGACCCAGAACAGAAGTATAAGTTGGGAATCGAACCAGGAACCCTCTGCATGTCAGGCCGGTATCATTACCACTGCGCAAGTCGTCATAAAGACTGGTTAAAAGCCCGTCACTATTAGAGACCTGCAAAATGTTTGTGACAAGTATGGAAAACACATAAAAACTCGCGTATATCAGTATATAATTATAAAGCAGGTCTTCATAACGGATAATATAATATAATAAATTACGGATTTAAAATATTTATATGACTTTTAATAATTTACAAGTGTTGATGAAGCAGCTTGATGAAGTATGATCCGGACCTCTTTCAGTCATTAGGAGAGACCCGAGCTCAGCATACGATTGCAGTCAATCAGGGTTGTTTCATTTGGACGCTTGAAGTGTTACATTTTAAAATAAAAAATGTATTATTCAATTTAAGGACATAGGCGTAGAACAAAAATATAGGACATAAACGATTGCAGTCGGAATTATTTAATTTGGATGCTTGAAGTGTAACATTTTAAAGCAAATAATGCATTACTCAATTTAATACATCTAAACAGAAACAAAGTATTGTCAATTAATTATCACTTGTTTTAACGGTGAAGAACAACATCGTGAGGAAACATAGCTGAGAGTTCTATGTAAAGTTTTGAAGGTGTATAAAGTGTGTAAAATCGACCAATCCGCACTTGGCGAATGTGAACTATTGCCTATACCTTTTCTTTCTGTGAGGCGACCCGTGCCCAGCAGGACGGAAATAGATTGATGATAATGATAATGAAACAACTTTCGATCCACATGAAAAACTATAAATAAACGCTTTAAACGCTTTCGACACTTATAGCCCTACAGTAGAAGTAACTGTGTCTTGGGTACCATGGATACATACAGAGACGGGTATACAAACACCCAGATCCAGAACAGAAATCAAAATTCATCATTAAAATGTCTACTTGGCCGAGAATCGAACCCGGAAACCTCTGCGTGTCAGACCGGTATGGTAACCGCTTCGCCACTTGGGTCGTTGAATTATGATAATATCTAGTCTGTAATTCTATTATATAATTTCTATCGTACTAATAACAACATCAACCTGTATTCGACGGCCGTTAAAGCACGGTTCGCAAGCCCTTATTAATAATATGAAGAAAGCTACGCGAAATCTGATCGAAAACTAACATAATGGATCCACTCGGATTTCTGTACAACCACCCAAACAAATATACGCAGAAGTTGTTAATATTTTATTTTTAAAGTATGGACCCACATAATCAATAGGTACGAAATTATGTTATTGTATTTATTACGTCTAATAGGTGGTAGAACTATAGTTCGTCCGGGGAAGTACCATCGCAGCCCTCAAAATCCGCTGTGAAGCAATTCTTGTGTTTCGGTTGGAGAGGTGTGGTTGCCTGGCACTTGCCAGCTTACAGCGAGGCGACCATCTTAGTCCTCAGGAGTAGTACAGCGTCTATATACGACCTTAGATAAACCTTCATTCCCGTTTGTGGTGTGAGTGTACATGGGCTACAGTGACCACTTAATATCAGGTGGCCGGCATGCTCGTTTGCTACTTTTCTAATACAAAAAAATGAGCGTGCAGTTCACCAGATAGTAAATGGTCACTGCCGCATGGTAATGGAGGCCTAAGGTAGGCCATAGACGCGTTACTACAGCTCAAAACTAACCTAGAACGCTCGTTTTAGTGTCTCTACTTTACGACGCCCTTCAGCGGAGATCACAACAGCGTTTTACATTGCTGTCATAAATCAGAAATATATGCGGTAGCGGTGCTTCTGAACGAACTATAAAGATTTCTACCATCCTCAATCGCCCAGTTCCAGCATCAGGAAAGACTGCTTTTGAGTGGGTTCTACCACCATCGAAATTCTTAGAAATTATTCATCATGGTAGCACATTCATAAAACTACCTTTGAACTTTCATATCAAGCTCAGATATCTGCCAGGCCGGCAGTCGAACCTGGAACCTCGACATGTCAGACCGGTGTTGAAGCCGCTAGTCACACAGATCGTCTATAACACAAAAGTAAATTACATGATTTCACTTTAATTTCAAAATTGTATCCATAATTTTCAATTCTCGTATTTATTTTCGCGACATCTTTGTATTTCTATACGTCTAATCTTGCAATATTTTATATTTCGACTTTATAATATTATTATAAGAATAGATTCCTGAATACGTTTTGATAAATCTTGTGTTTCCGTTAGAGAAGTGCAGATGTCGGGTAGGGCAAGGCGTCTATAACCTCAGAAATAGTAACGCATCTGCATGCGACCTCGGTTGATGCTTCAGCCCTGTTTGAGGTTACATGTGGATGTCCATGTGTTGTAGTGACCACTTTATTAGGTATTTTACGCTCGTTTGCTACACTTCTCCTATTAAAAAAAATTGAAACCTGCATTTATTTTTTGATTTCATTGCATATTTGAAATAATAAAATAATAACGAACACAACATGTGTCGCCCAGGGATACGAGTTAAACAAACACTCAGGCAATCGTTGCACCAACATCTCTACTAAGCTCGGATTATAAAAATATTTCTCCAATACATTATTGAATTATCCACCAACAAGATTAGTGATACCAGTGTAAAACGTAAATTAATATTTTACATCAAAACATATAAGTATAATAAAAAGCAAATTAGTAAGTTTTTTGGGTGTGGGAAAAACATGCATTTAACCATATCTGTAAAACAAGACAAGAATGATAACAATTGTTGTTTGGACGCAAAAATTAACCATATCTCAAAAAGAAATTTAAATTATCTCGTAGCCTTTCAAAATTAACATGATTTTATTAACAAAAACTGCAATCATTATATTGTATGCTATAGGCATTTGTTAAATTTATTTATGTAAATAAATACTTTTGAATTAAAAATAAGAACGTCAAAAGATTTAAATTTCATAAAGTGATACAAATAATTTAAAGAATTAGATAACATGCTAGAAAAAAATAGAATTTTACCTTACTTTAATAAATTATATTTTTGGCTTAACAGTTTTGACTTTGCTAAACAGTTGATATGGCTTATAAAAGTTAAAGACAATATTAAAGCAGTTTATAAATGTTATAACAGACTTGAATGTTTAAAAAGTCCGCGTTTTAAAGTACATATAACGTTCCATTTTACTATATTTTGTGAATCGAAGATTTTTCATAACTAATTAGGTATTTGTTACATACAGTGATTATTTTACTATTAAAAGAAAAACTGCGTAATATATGTACTGATAGTGTTTTAATGGCGGAATACACCAAATAAAATGACAAAAAAATAAAATTTGACATCTAGTAAATAACTGTTCAACGATATGTTATTTTATATAATCTGTATACATAGGGAATCTGTGCAGTGTACAGATCCTAATGTCAACGCAAACAAAAACTATGTCAAAATTATTTCTAAATTTCGTGTAATAACAAAAACATCCAAGATATAATTTATGTGAATAAATTCATGTGATCCATTTATTTCTGCGTGCATTGAAAACCTTCACAATGGCGGAAAAGTGAGTGCTTATTGATTCTTATATTTGTTGATGTCAACATGTCTCACTTCGCTGTTACATAAATAAATAAAGATTTCGCAGGATTTTTGTAAACAAATAGAATTGTTAACAACAATTTACTTAACCACTATTTTCATTACATATTTGATGCCAGAAATGTTGGGTTTTCCTTTATTCCGATTGGAACATCTCATACTCTGATATTTCTATCCAAATGTATTCCGCGTAATTTTTAATTATGCATAATATCTCGGCTAAACCAGTTATTCGCTAACTACAAATTTCAATATCGATTGTTATCACATACTTCAATATACTTATCCGAATATAATTACCATACCACATTATACCATACGGTACACGGTGATTAAAATTGGGAATAATATATCGACATTTACTTTAAGGTCATATCAGGATAGTATGTAATGACCCTGGTTTTATTATTTGTATAGGAAATATTTAGCTGCGTTCAATGTTACTTAATCATTTGCTCCAAATAAGACAAAGCCTGATCTGTTTGTAAAATGTGCCATTGTAAAGAACATTCATAAAATAATATACATAAAATACTGAACAGATAAGTTATCAGTGTTGATTTTAAGACTGACTGTGTTGATTATTTTTTATCTTTGTCTTTTTTTCGTTCTCTGTTCTTTATGTAAAGGAATTCACAAACAAACATGCAGCCCACCTTATGATAAAGATTCACTGATACTCATAGACTATTATTACCAACACCAAATGAGACGAGATTCCTACTTGAAGATCACAGATTTTGTTGGATGCACAAAAAGTACCAAACAGGCTTTCAAGTCATTTGACGTTAAATTGTCACTGCAGCCCATGGACACCCATATCTAACCTCAAACAAGACAAATCCTGTCTGAGGTTATATATAAATGCATTACTACTCTCGGGGACGAAGATAACCACCTAAGTCCATAATTGCATTTTTCCGATGTGGTCTTCGGGTACACTTTTTACAGTACAGTTAGCACAGTTTTTGGGTATACTCACAAATAACTATCTCACTAGCCTTCCTTGATATTCAATTCAATTGATATTCCTTCCTATCCAATGATAGCAACCAGGACTAACAGCTTTGTGTGCCCTCCTAAGCACGGAAGCGTGGAATTTTTTTTGCCACCCTTCCAAATGGTCACCCTTCCAACTTCCAACCAAGCCCGACGTTGCTTAACTTCTTTGATCGGTTACGATCTACGCAAAGCTGCGGTGCTGTGCGGGCGGTCCCAAATTAATTGTCCTGAATTGAACAATGAATATTTTATTTCATAGTATTTAATCAAACAGCTTAGCTTGAACAGAATACTATAAATGTTCAGTCCATATTTTGTACCTCATTGTCGTTTGTTGTACACATAAACCCACCAGTCTGTGTTACCCGTATTAATATTTGTATAATTATCATTTCTAATCTTGTAATTCAATAAGTGTAAGGCCAGTGTTATATATAAAAATAATTGGTTTTTTATTGTATAAACTGCATTTATTTGGGATTTTGATAGTCTAATCTTAATCCAATGAGAAGGGGCAAATTTTGTACTTTGCACAAACTCATACATCACACTCACACATAAAAACAGACACAAATATAAACACAGACAGACACAGACACACACACACATAAACACAGAAACACGCATGGACGCACAACATGAAATCAAGATAAGCACACTATAAATGCTAGTCATATTATTATATTTAGAGGTGCAATCTATTAAACATTCAGTCATATTCGCTAATTGACTACACGTTACATAGGGACCATAACAAATCAAAAGGCAATTAAAAATAATTTTACTTTAACAAGATCATAGTAACAATAGTTATTATAGACAATCAAATAAAATTGGATCAGTCCCTATAAAATTTATAACCTATGATAAAAAAAGGGATGAAATATTTGTAATTGGACAATGGTGACATCACTAACATTATTTCTGCATCATAGCAGCAGCATTTGTATGTTCAATATATAACAAAAGCAACACACTTACTACAAACACAGTTAATGTGAATGGTGATCCCTGCCAATGTGCCACAAGTCCTTACTAAGATTGCCACAAGTCCTAACTAAGGCATTGTACGGAGGTTTAACTCAACATCTCACATTAGTATGCCTGCCTTACTGCACCCTTCATATCAGAACACACCAGCGTTACACCACATTATATTATTACGAATTATTTTAGTTTCTACTTGAAAAAAATGGATGTGATTTTGTTAATGTACAATGTTTTCTTTAATTTCTGTAGAAATAAAAATTACCAGAGGCTTTTATTGTGCTTTTGTTAGGGACCAACTGGTTTGGAAATACTAAACTGTTATTCACGGCACTGGCAGCATAATAGATAAAATTATAACTTGAAATTTTAGACATTTTTTTTTTAATTATTCCTGTCCTCTTTGGTAGTGATGATTTAAAATAGTTTCTATTTATGAGTTTCTCATAGCATAGTTGGATATTATGTGTCATTGTTTTGTAACATCATAATATATCTAATTCATAGCCATACACATATGAATAGATGGAAATATATGACATGATACTTACATGATATATAAATTATTATTAACTTTAACATAAATTTTGTATTACAATTGACCTGCATGCTCTGTAGTTGAACTATTTAAAAGGAACAAGTACTGTTACATGTGTCATTATTACAATAGAAATTAGTTAATAAAATTACGTAATCATCTATTGTTATATTGATATGTTATTTCAAACAAATTATTTTCACTATGTAGGAGTGATGTCGGTCCGAGCGACACAGTCAGTTCTCCGAAGGAGGAGAAACCATCAGGCAACTGGTGGGACTCGTGGATCTCATCAGCCAAAACTAAGGTAAGCTTGATTTTTTCCATTTTTTTTCCCCCAAATATTTAATAATTTTTTATTTATTTATTTAATGGTCACTGCAGCCTGTAGACTCCTGTATTTGTAACGTCAAACAGGACTGAGATGCTATCAGATGTCATACATAAATGGGTTAATGCTCCTGAAGATTAAGGTACATACTTCTTGGGTGGAATCTCAGGATATGGTGCACGGTGGATTATGAGTGTCCTATTAGACCTTAGAAGGAGGTTATCTAATTCTAATAGTTACTGATGAAATTGTAGATGTTGTTATTATTACGGAGCAGTGGTTGGATTAAAGTCCTATAATTGCAACATGTGATGACCGCCAGTCCATATTAGGCTCCATTTGAGTCCAAGGCCAATTGACCAGTTTACACAACCACTCGTTTATGTGCATCATGTTACGCATTTTTTTCATACATATCTTTTACACCATAACCCATATCTTTTACACCAAAACACAACAGGTCTACAGCTGCTACTACTACTATAATCATCACCGTCCTCGTCGTCGTCATCATCACCGTCGTCGTCGGCGTCATCATCACCGCCGTCGTCGTCATCATCACCATCGTCATCGTCGTCATCATAGCAGCATTCATCCTTCCATCCTCCATCATCCTTTAATGTCCCAGAGCTAGGCACAGGTCTCCTCTCAGATTGAGATGGGTCAGCCCTTTGTCCGCCAAGCTTACCAAGTGCGGATTGGTAGACTTCACTCACCTTCAAGAACTTTACAGAAAATTCTCAGGTATGCAGGTTTTCACACGATGTTTTCCTTCATCATTAAAGCAAGTGATAATTAATTTATAATAGGCGCATTATTTCGAAAAAGCAGAGGTGCGTGCGGACCGCGGGCCCCTAGAGTGAGGGCCCAGAGTCTTAACCACTAGGCTGTCTCTGATTATTATAATTACTACTATAAGGGAGAGCATTGCATAGTATTGCAAACGAGACCTTGAAATTATTTGACTGTTTTATATATTTTATGTATTCTAATCGCAGTCAGCAGAAGTGTACTCCATGGTGAAGAAGGACCTCGACGAGATTGGCACTGCGGTCAAGAGTGAGGCCAGCCATGTGCTCAGCTCTACTTCCAATGTCATCGGCAAGACTCTAAAGGTGAGTGGATGGAGTGGAAACAACTGGCTCAAAGCCACAAGCACCTAGCTACAAGATCTGCGTCTTTAAACCATTGATTAAGAAAAGAAATAGGCTGCTAACACAAAACAGACTCTATTACATAATAGAAGTAGCTATGTTAAGTGATTACTGCACCCCGTGGGCGCCCACATCTTGTCTCAAAAAGGGCTGAAGATCGATCTTAAGTCGTATTCAGATGCGTCACGACTCTTAAGGACTAAGATGGTTGCAGTGCTTGTAAGTGTATCCGACAACCACGCCTTTCCAATGGAAACACAAGCATTGCTGTGGATGGTGAACGCGGGTGAACTATAGTTCGGCTGGGGACCACCGTCGCACTCACAATCCAACGTGAAGCCATACTTGTTTCGGCTGGAGAGGTGTGGTTATCGGGCATACTTGCTGCGACCATTTTAGTTCCCAGGAGTAGCGACGCATCTAAGTACGTACCACCTCAGACAGGACTTCATTTCTGTTTGAACTTAGATTTGAATATCCACGGATTGTAGTGGTTACTTAACTCGTTAACTTAGCCTTCGTTTGCTACTCTACAAACATAAAAAAGTTACGTCAGCTTTAAGTGCAACTTCATCATCAAAGTTAAAATATAAAAGTGCGACTTGATGGTTTTTTATAACTTTGACTTTTTAACTTTGGGTATAGAAAATTCATATTACATGCTGCAATTAAATTAGAATATTGCATGAAAGCTGATTCAATTAAACGGTACTTAACAAGGGTAATAGAGCGTGGCATCCTATTTGGCCTTATTGGGTCACGATGCTTGTAGAAATAAATTTCTACCGAACCAAGTATAGGAGGTAATATATAATATATAACTCCAAACAAGTGAAACTAGGTTTCGCACATAACTTCGAAATATCGGAGGCCCGTGCGGGATTCGAACCCTGCACCCCTGGCTTTAGAGAGCGGAATCTTACCGCTAGGCGATCACCGCTTGTCACGGTGTGTAGTCGACCCCATGATAGGACTGAAGCCGGCCACATATAAGTTACTTTCCCTGAGGATTCAGTTTGAACGCCTCGTGTAAGAGAACGCAATAAAAAGTTCAGACATATTATAACCTTGTTGAATACTCCATTTAAATGGATTGTTGGTTTTGGTAATCTTTCATTTCTATTGAACTGAAAAACCAACTTACTTATTATTATAAGTATCTGAATTTATTTAACGTTACAAGTTTTTAAACTCCCATTTTCCCTTTGTGATATTTCAGCTGGACGTACCCGAATCACCTGCGAATGTTATGAAGAAGAGTCTTAGCAGCTTCATAGGTAAGGATACTCCCAAAAGGAGGGGGGGGAAGCATCCATACCTACCACCTTCGGGAAGAATAAGCTTCAATAGTAGTCATAATCATCAACCCGTTAATGTCCCACTTCTGGGTACGGATCTGATCTCAGAATGAGAAAGGTTAGGCCATAGTCCACCACGCTGGCCCATTGCGGATTCAAGAACTTTACAAAGAACTCAGATATGTAGTTTCCTTACGATGTTTTCCTTCACCGTTAAATTAAGTGTAATTATTAATTTGTAATACGCACAAAACTTCGCAGAAGTGCGTATGGGATTCGATCCCGGGCACGCAGTGTGAGAGGCCGGCATCTCAACCACTATTTTTCACGGCTATCACTGGTTTTAATTACAATAGCATCGCGATATTAGAGTTTATTCTTCTCGAATGATTGAAAGAAGTAAAAGAAGACCTCATAATCCGCTGTGCAACAGTTTTTTTGTTTCGGTTGGGGAGGTGCGGTTAGCATCAGACGGCCTGGACGCTCGTTTGCTGCTCTTTAAACATTAAAAAAAGATGAATAAAGTTCGTTCTTGCCAAATAAACATATTTGATTTCATTCTATCCGATTCGAATCTAGGAAAGACGTGCAACGCAATCGTTATCCTTTTATAGTCATTTACATGACCGCCTTTCAATTCAATGCTTGCTAGGATCGACCCTTCCGCAGTTAATTATCTACACTAAAGCATATACATACAAGCAATGAATTAACACACGCATCAAGTACTTGATACACACGCAGAGCTTGGCTTTCAGCTGCTTGTAATTATGTCGTCTATCGTATAAAGTAGGTACGCTTTGACTTTCATTCTAGGATGACTGTGATTTCATTGCGTAATCCTTAAGCCCTTACTCGGTCTCGGCGAATCCAAACGTACGCAATCATATACGCAACCAAAGTAGGCCGCACTATGTTCACACTTAAGGAAGTGGAATGGGTGTCGCCTCCAAACTGTTTGTAATTATTCATACTCTTGTACAAACGACAGGAGTTCTGTTGGCTTTTTAGCTATAAGCTTATTATTAACTAGTATATTAAGAGCTCTTTATATAAAATGTGTAGGTATCTAACCGCTTATATTTTCTATGGCCGAACTTTATATAATTTTTATATTTATTAAAATGACTGTCTATTATTAGTAGTTGCAAGAAATTAGTAATTTTACCTTAAATTGATCAAAGATATATGTATGCTCGGATAATTAGTTTGGAACGGATTTTACACTTATATCTACACACTGCACTCAAAGTCCATACTAGAATTTCCTGTGTCGTGGATGCCATGGACACAAACAAAGCGAAATACACAAACACCCAGACCCAGAATTAAATTCACTATTCAGATGTTTGCCTAGTGGGGAAGCCAACCCCGAACGCTCTGCGTGTCAGATCAATATGGTTACTACTGCGCTAGCAAGGCAACAGCACGGTTATAAATTATCAATGTTTGTAGCACTGTTAAAAATATTGCTTGTTAGGTCGGACTTTAACATATGTACAGTCGAATAACAGAGTTCTACTGAAGGTGACATTTTTTAATTATTTTTAATAAGTCCTTATCACAGTAATGTTCCAACTAGTGAAAGCAGCGATTGCCTAGTGGTTAAGATTCCGGCCTCTCACGTTGGGTATCTGTATCACGTCAGAGCTTTAAAAGCTATGTGTGTATTAGAAATTAATTATTACTTGCTTTAACGATCAACACATCGTGCAGAAACTACACATCTCGGAATTCTTTGTAAAGTTCTCGAAGACTATGGCGTAACCTTTCTGAAAGGAATCCCACGCCCAGCAGTGGGGCAATAGTGGGTTAATGATGATGATGACGATGATGATAATGATGATGATGGTGAAGTATTTTCACTTATCGTTAAGTATATGGTTTACGTCTTCAATGTTTGCTATATTAAGTTTTAGATGCTCTTATAATCCGTCGTGTCAGAGATGTGGTTATCAGGTATACTTTCAAGTAAAGCGATCATCTTACTTTTCAGTAGTGACACATTTAAGTACGACTTCAGATAGGGGTTTAGCCCTGGTTGAGGTTAGATGTGAGAGTCCATGGGCCGTAGTACTTAACATCAGGTGCCCTGCACGCTTGTTTGCGACTTTACAAACATAAAGAAGATATACTACATACTTATTTACATAAAAACATTAATAACCTATCTAACGTATAATGATATTAGCAATTATGTGTGATGATATTTATGTGTAACTGTATACACATAAATATCATTAACGCAGTTTAATATTAACTATACTGCATCACTGCCCGTAGTGAGGTGCCGACTGTGGGCAATTAACACCGTCAAAGCATCTTTACGCAATCAACTTACACAAACAGGCCAGTAGGTCGCGACGCACTAGCTATGCAGGTGCTTAGCTAGATCTCACCAAATGCATGACTGTAAGAAGAGCATGGTTGTTCGATAAAATATTGTATCTTTCTTTATGTCGACTACCTTTGTGCCAGCAGATGTGTGTGTGTAGTCGTAATGAACATAATTGAAATTCGAAGTAAATAATAGTACATTTTTTTTTTATGTTTGTAAAGTAGCAAACGAGCATGCAGGCCACCCGATGTTAAGCGGTCACCGCAGCCCATGGAGTCCCACACCCAACCTCAAACAAAACCGAAGTTCCGTTTGAGGTTGCATATGGATGCGTCACTACTCCTGAGGACTATAATGGTCGCCTCGCTATATGTGTGCCTGGCAACCGCAGTTCTCCAACTGAAACACAACGACTGCTTTACGGCGGATTATGAGGGCGGCGGTGGTACTTTCCCAGACTAACGATTGTTCTATCTAAAATAGCGTATATCTGCTAATTAATCTATATACGAGCAAATTTTCTGCTATGCCATAAAAATCGGTCTTAAGCAGGTATCAATAGTTCAATATTACGCTTAGATGACTTTAAATCATTTGATTATCATAGTTTAAATATAAAGAAATCGTTTCATAAATTAAGCTATTTTCATACACGCATCTTAGATAGTCTACTCGCCTTTAGCATGACTTTCAACCGCTAGCAATTATGCTGACTATCGAATACAGACGCGGTCCGCTTTGACTTGTCAGATGCCAAGCTGTTAAAATTTACGCTTTGTATATCGCCCGTTTTAGGTCACTATTAATATGTTTTCATGTGAAAGTTACATTTCTACACAAGTCTATATTATACGAAGTACATATTTTAAAGTCAAAGATTACCAAACGACCCGCAAAAAACGATTGTAATAACATAATATTGTAATATAATAGTATATGTTTCCATATATGTTAGAAATGCAAATTATATTTACTTGTCTTTTAATTGTTAGCAATGAGTTATATTTCAATTATTGGGATTCAAGGGTACCCAGTAAGTCACGAATACAGTGATTAAGAATAGATCAATATTGTAACTTTATTCCGGGTCAAAAAAAGGTCAAACACTTATCAATATTCTACATACCCACCAATAAGTAGGTTATCAAGCAATATTTGGACCTAGTGTTGGTTTAATATTCAGTATATATCGGTGGTAAACCGCTTAAAACAAAATAAGAAAAAAAGGTAAGTATAATTATTATCTATCAAAAACAACCTTTATTATGTATTGTAACTTAACTGTCCGTCCATGTTACATACACATTTAACGAAAACTGTTTATACTCCGCTTTCACACTAGTATCTGGGAGCAAATAAGTCTTTATGTAGGACAGTACAAACGCAGTAGTAGAAACTTAGAAGGAATCTCAACAATAGAACGCACGACATCAAAGTGCGGAGCGCCCTCCATCTCTGACAGAGGGCTCGATGTCTCGCGGCTCGACGCTGCACATAACCGCTGGCGAGTTTGATGCCTACTTAGATTGCGTCTTCGCTGCATGCGTGTGGCATCAATGAAGTAATTTGGCTTCTGAAACTTTACTTTTACAATTCTTTTCACGTTTTTTGATTAAATCAACTTTTTATAATAGAACAAAGTTTACTTAGAACTTTATTTCTCACATAGCTAAAGATTAACCTTACTTACTCTGGGCATTATTTACATTACTTACTTTACTAACTTCAGGAAAAATAAGAGATTACTCAATATCTGTTTCATAGTGTTTTTAATTACATTCTACTTAAATTTACCATCAGTATCTGTTTCATAGTATTTTTTAATTACATTACACCTAAATAATTTATTTACGAGATTATGGATGATCTTACAAATTAGTAAATAAGGTCCAATTTCGTACTTGTATCTAGGCGCGCACAAGGTACTCTATATAGGGCAGCACAATGGCAGTAATAGAAAGAATCTCAACAATAGAACGCACGACATCAAAGTACGGAGGGTACTTCATCTCTGACAGAGGGCTCGATGTCTCGCGGCTCGAGGCGAGTTTGTTGCCTACTCAGATTAAGGCATGCTGCGTGCCTCTAGCGTCAATATAGTGTTTCATTCTTCTGATTGATTACGTATAATAATTATATTATTGAATGTATATATTTATATCGTTTAATAATGATATTGAAATACAATGATTTCAATTAAATGAAACAATCCTTACTTAAATTAATTAAATAGATTGCATAACTATAATAAGTTTATTATAGTTTACATATATAGATAATAGATTACATAGTTATATAATCTATTATCTCTGTGTATTAATCATATATTGAATAAATGATCAAATTAGTATCTATCTATTAGTCGGTCACTTTTGTAGTCGGTGATTAGTAGGCAAATAGCCGGTAAATGTACCGAATCGTCATCGACCCATTAATATCCTACTACTAGGCACGAGTCTCCTCACAGAATGAGAAGGGTCAGGCCATAGTTCACCACGCTGGCCGAGTGTGTTTTGGTAGACTTCACACACCTTCAAGAAGTTTATAAAGAACTCTCAGATGTGTAAGTTTCTTCACGATGTTTTCCTTAACCGTTAAATCAAGTGATAATTAATTTCTTACGGAACTTTCTAAAAAAGTAAAGTATAATGAAATTTCACTTACTAATAAAAATATAAAAAAATACTATTTAGAGCTTTAGTAGGTACGTTGAGCATTCGCAAAGTCCTACTTACTATACAGTAGGGCGACCACACAATAGCAGCATTCATAAGGGCCTCAACAACGCACAGACGACATCAAAGTCCTCCATAACAGAGGGCTCGATGTCTCGTGGCTTGACGCCACACTCCGGCTGGCGAGTTCAATGTCTACTTATATTATGTCTTTGTAACCTGCGTGCGTGTTTGCTACTATTACAAATAAAGTTATGGAGATTTAAATTTGCAAAATATTCATTAATTTTAACGCAAAGGTTGAAGTACAGTTTTTTTGTTTAAATATACTCGTAGTTCCTGTATGTTCCGATAACATCCGTGACTTCAAGTACATAAATGCTTAGACCTTCATTATCAAGTCATTCTTATGATTACATTTCCGCCTGGCGGGAATCAAACCCGGGTTCAAATGTGCAGTCGACCGTCATATATCTTGATAATAATATTTACCGATAATAATATCTACCATATTTCTATTATTAGATATCTATTGGATAGTTATGTGCGTATTAGAAATTAATTATCACTTGCTTTAACGGTAAAGAAAAACATCGTGAAGAAACCTGCATACCTGAGAGTTATTTGTAAAGTTCTTGAAGGTGTATGAAGTCTACCATTCCGCACTTGGCCAGCGTGGTGGACTATGGTCCAACCGTCATTCTGTGAGGAGAACCGTGCTCAGCAGTGGAATATTAATGGGTTGATGATGGGTAATATTAATGCATAGTTACGTAATTTTTTTTATTTTTTTCAAAAATATATGAATTTGCTGTTTTCTAGAATTTAAGCTCTTCTAGATAAAATTATTTCTTAGGCAACGTTTAGATGATTCCACTTTGGTATAAACGGAAAATGTTTATTTTTAAAAATGAATCGCATAGCAACCGTCGCTCAGTAAAGCAAACATTGGCGCAATCACTTTCTGTCAACGTTATACAAGGTTTTTGTACTGAAAAATGCATCTGTTTTTAATTATTCGTACATGCTTTTACAACGCTCGTGACAATTGATTTCTAAAGGTTTCATAACTATTTGTGTGATAAAGATCGTGTCACAATATGGATGTGAGGCGAACTGTTGGGATAGCACCTAATCCAGAGTGTCTGAAAGAAGTGATAGCGTGTCAGTGCGAACTCGGTCGAGAGAAGCTGCTCACAGCCCCACCGTACAAGCGAGTTTCTTCGCCAGTGGATGATGAAACTAAATCTCGGTTTCCGACTGCACCTTGCGCTAGGGACCTTGAACAATACAAGTGCCCCGTCAGTCACATCCTAGTCACATTTAAATCCCCATTGCACCCCACCGAAGTGTTCAATAAAGTATTTCCTGCAAATACACCAATTAAATTTGTAAAAAGAAAGCTTGCGAAATTGCTGTCGAAATCAAATAGTAACCTTTTACTTACGAAGAATCGAACAGTGTTAAAGGAAACCAGCATATTATCAGATTTAAAGCCTGACGCGCTAGGTAATTTAACTATTGATGTGTTCACGAAAGATTCCGAGGACTTCGCTTTGTCCTCTATCCCGAAGGAGTCTTATGTTCATGAACTCTTGCAAGCTGTTATACCGAAGAAAAAGACAATGCCATTTATAGCAATCAAATTTAAAGTGCGCAATCAAAACGCTGTATTCACCCGCTCCTACCATTCTATTATGATGATACATGAAATAAAAAATAATCTGGCCGGATTGTTTCAAGTGGAACCTGATAATATAGTTTTGTTACGAAGAGACCGCCCATTAAAAGATCGCATGGCTCTTTTGGATCTCGATTATGATAAATATGGAATAGCGGATGTTGAACTACTAACGAAAAATAATGAATGCCTCAATTTAGAGAAGTTATACAAAGAAATGTCTGTTAACGATGTATTGACTGTTATGGTTCCATTCGGCACAACTCTTAAACATATAAATGTAGAGATATTCTCGGAGCCAATGGAAAAACCCTTCTTAGGCGGTTACAGAAACGTTAATACGGGTATCAACTGGTTTGTTATCTTGATAATCAAGTAGGTACTGCAAAATTCACCTTATAATTTATTGTATTCTCTGTTGTTACAGGAGTTGTTTACCATCATGCCTACACACAAACTCCTCAAAAACCTGAAAAATTACTGCCCGAGAAGAAAAATTCTAGGGACACACAAACAGCTGAGGAGCGGGAGAAAAATTATGTAAGTCTGCAGTAAAGACCCGCAGTTACTATACCTGATTTTAGCTGCATTCAAAGATAGTTAGGTATATGTTTTAGATACACAGTGGGGATTGGAAAATGTTTAACAAACAAATAGAAATTTTTGTTTCCCTTTTTACATAATACGAAACCTGCGCACTTAGAGATAACTATATCTCTAAGTGCGTAGGTTTCGATACACACTAGTGTATCCATAAAGGTGACAGCTCGCGACCGTCATATGCACTGTGCACATATTCTAGTAAATCAAGTCGTGCATGTGGTTTGAGAAAACCATGAGTAAAATATTTTTGTTTGCACTGTCAATAACATTTGAACTCAGATTGCTACTAATTACATAATGATTAATTTGTAATTTACAAAAAAATCCTAATTATTATTACATACCTGTCTATTATGATGTGCCAGATCAAACAACACAGTCAGGTTTCTATGCCGTTCTGGCTGGCTTGCAGTTAAGATACACAGAAGATATTGAAATTAAAAACTTTGACAGTGTCCCGGGTCAGAATGTTTGTATATTTGTAAATGTGGTCGTGGCCTTTATATGGAGTCTGTAGTTTTCCTTAACCTGTGAAGCGTTGATAATTTCAATCAATTTTATTTCGATGTGTTAAATAGGTTACGTTTGCGAAGGGAAGGGGTAACGCGATGAAATTTAACAGATGGGTAAGGATGACCTAGTTTCGTAGGTGCGTGCGTGCTTGTAAATGCGATTGGCTATAAATCACATTACTAGCTACTACGTCTTCTATATCTGCTATAGCATTAAAATAGGCTATATATCAGTGTTATTATATATATGGAATAGATATAGCAATCCGCGTATAAAACGACCTTAATTGACTCTACGCTAGCGGGGATAACCTTGGACTTAGGGAATTTTAGATACAAATTTATTCTTAAGATGTAAAAGGTACCTAGTACTGCGGAGTGCGTCGACTCCGGTTGTTATCATTGGATACCAGTACGTGAATGTTGTCGAAGACCTGTTTGAAACCGTCCAACATTAACCCATATTTCTCACTGTCCATCCACATTGAAGCAGTGTGGTAGAGTATGCTACAGACCTCCCCCAGTTATACGAAGACGCCTGCGCTCAATAGAGGGACCTGAACAGCGTTACTACCAAGCTATTAATTAAAATTAGTGCCTAAATTGACTTTTCACCTAATATTAAAGTAATCTTGTAATTTTAGAATACGAGTTATAGTCGAGCAACACAGATGAACAGTGTACAAGCCTATATACCTAATGTTAATGACACAATCATCATTCCAAAACCGTACGAGACTTATGAAGAAATGATCAGACGTCTGAATCATAACCATTACGCCAGCATAATACAAAGGGCTTTTAAGCATCATCAATTTAGACAAAAAGTTGAAAGATGGCTTAAAGTGTGCTTGTAAGTAATAAACTTTAATATCTAATTTTAATAAGGGAAGCACCAAACGTGTAAGCGGCTCACCTGATGTTCAGTCGCTATTTTACCTCAAGATAAGACAGGACTTTTAGAGCATCTCATACAAGTATATTTTGAAAGATTTGAAAGGTGGGAGAACTATACTTTGTCCAGAGAAGTAGGAGGGCGGCCTCATGATCCGCTGTGAAGCAGTTTTTGCGTTTCGATTAGAGAGGTGCGGTTGCCGGACATACTTACAGCGAGCCGACCATCTTAGTCTTCAAGGGTAGTGACGCATCTACGTTCGACCTCGGATAAAACTTTAGTTTTGTTTGAAGTTAGATGTGGGTGTCTATAGGCTGCAGTGAGCACTTAACATCAGGTGGCCTGCACGCTCAGTTACTCTTCAAACATTGAATTAGAAATTAATTGCTTTAACGGTGAAGGAAAACATTGCAAGGAAACCTACATATCTGAGATTGTTATTGTGAAATTCTCTAAGGTGCGTGAAGCCTACCAATTCACACTCCGCCAGCGTCATAGATTATAGCTTAACCTTTCACATTCTGAGAGTAGGCCAGTGCCCAGCATTGGGACAGAAACGAGTTGATGATGACGATGACGATCCATAATAATTATAGCTGGTTCGATATATCTAATAATATAGGTATCTATATTGTTATGTTATTGCGGAACTGTTCAACGAAACTTATGGAAGCCAGCAATTATATTTGAACAATTTTTACAGAGAAAGAATATCTAGAATGAAAGAAGAGGAGCGACTTGAACGAGAAGCAATAGAGAGGCGTTTACGTAAAGATTTAATCACTAAGACATTTCCAAAAACTCGGGAAGATTTTGATCAGTTGTACGCAATGGTAAACCATTTTCCTTATTGTGTACTTATATTCTTAATTATTATACTTATAACACAATAGTTGTATGTGTAAATTTTAATATATAAACTACCTAATATCTTTTGTAATAGTTGCTTAAAGTAGCGTTTTTGAAAACAGGTTGATCGTTGGAAGCACGCAGAAATCGCAAGAATTTCGCAACTTCATTCAAAAGGTCCCAAAATCGCTGAATTTACACTTCTACTAGACAAGGAAGTTGAACTTCTTCGATGTATTGAAGCATACAGAGTGAAAGTCAAGGAAGACAGCCGGAAATTTAAAGAAAAACAGTTCCTGGATGAAATATCAAAACCTGTCGCATGGTACGGACGTGACGGAAAAATGATAACTATGGATACTGTGGAAATACAGAAGGCTCGAAAACTTAAAGAGTTATACAACTCCTTTATTCGTGAAGATATGGAAGTTAATGAACGTATTGAACTCCTCGTAGACATGAAGTTCGCTTTACAAGAATTCAGACATGCCCTTGCTGAGGAAATTATCACTTTAGTTGATCGAGAATGTGACCTTCTTGTTAGGAGATCGAATGATTATCAACTAGAATTTTTGAGGCGCAGAGTAGCAGCGTGCGTGTTTCAACTGATAAAAACATCAGAATTAAATTCCAATGTAACCAAAAGCAAAGATCAGAGAGACTACAGGAAAATGGAAAACGGTAGACTGCACCTATGCGAGATGTGTCATCAGGTAAAAAGTGATAGTGATTTCCCTCTAAATGCTAAGATGAGCGGTTTTTTAGTTTGCAATTCATGTTCATGGAAAGACGTAACGGAACGTTGCTGGGTAGACATGACACCGTACAAATTTATTCTCCGAGCCGTTCAACGCGACGAACGACGCAGAAAATGTTGGGGATCACTAGCTTTTGTTCTACAAGAAAAAGATGTATTTTTTATTGTGGAGAAACTTTGGCATTCCCATTCCGCGATCAGCGAGTGCCATGACATGTCTGAGCTGCGGCTGTGTCGGTGGCACGTCCGAGAGGACTGGTCTCCGTGGAATTGTTTTCTGATTACCGTTCAAGAAATGAAAGCGCACATGAAGCTGGAACATCCTGAGGACGTTTATGATGAGGAGTTAGTTCAAAAAGTCCTAAATAAGCATAAGCTCGCGAAAGCTAGCTTCGAACAGCTCATGGTCGTAAACAAGCGGTTCACTGGATCGGGAGATTGGCAGAATGTCCGCGTGCCAGCGATTGCACGTATGGATGCTATGGATGAATCATCATAATGTCATAATAATTATTTTATCAATATCTGTACTTTATTACTCACTGTAGTATTTTTTCGTACAATATTCTAGGGAGCTTTAAAAGAGAATGGTAGTGGCCAAATTAAGTTTTGATACAAAAGCCTTGTCTAGTTTACTACGCTTCGTTTGTTATAAAATCATGTATCCAATATTATATGTATGAGATAAAATGTTTACTATGATGTATTAATTATTACAATATTCAACAATGTTAGTGTTATTGATACTATTGTTAAAGTTGTAGTTACTACGGTTAAATAAAATAAATACCTAACATTTATTTCCTTTAATTTTTAGGAAGATTGTGAAATAATACAAATTATTATTTAAATTGTCCTTCTTTTAATAATTACACGTAATACTTTATAACATAATTACACGTTACATTTACATTTACAATAATAATTTCTCAAGATATCCAACTCTCGTGATAGTCTCAAACAACGTTATAATAATTAATAGACTCGAAACGCTAATGTGGGACACTACAGAACGACGATTCTACTACAATTTGTTCTAAAATAAAACTAATACGAAAATAAACATTTCGATTACTAGGATGTAATTCCGAAAATTTTCACCATAATTCTGTAGTGTCGAACATTATTAATTTCTCAATATATATATGTATATATTTCTAAAACACAAGTGTGATAAAAAGTGATTTATAACGAAATGCATATAGAGCTAAGCTTATATAATACATCTATAGGGTCAATAAATTACGTTCATATAATTTAGGCAATAAGAATCTTATAACTGTACATAAAAAGATATTAAAAGTATTATCTATAATAAAACGATAAATCCCAAGTCAGTGGCTAAAATAATTATTCATAAAATAGGTATATACTTAGTGCAATAGAAGTACTACATAATGATAAAACTGAAATATCTATTAATTCTTAGACAATAAGTAAAGCTGTCTCGAAAATTATTCCTTACTGCCAATGTATGCGTTACGTAGCGCTCGGCGTCCTGTTATGGGATTAGTGACAGTTTATCCAACGTTTAATGTTCACACGGACATCGTAAACCAAGAAACCGATGGAGGTGAAGGTCATGTCTACAATTAGAAGAGAAATGTTACTCTTTGACAAGTATTTGAAAAAGCGCCTCTATACAACAAATGAAACTACCATTACTTACCGTTGTATTGATGCAGTTTTGTTGTGTCCACTTGAATTCTTTAGGAAGTAACCGTATTATTATTCAGCGGCGTTACTGGACTTAATTCGATCATTTATCATTAAAATATAATATGCTACGTCAGTGTTTGTCATAAAATCCTTTGTAAATTGTAAACTACCCGACCAACGTAACTCGACACCCGGCCCCTGGTAACGACATATTCATGCAGTAGTTGTAGTTGTTGGGATAAAATGGCCTTAAAATATAACAACCATTATTTTCCTATATTGACTTTTAATGAAAGGGACATGGCACAATAAATTAAAAACCGTTTCTATTACATCTCGTACTTAATGGCATTGAAAACAAGTGATATTAAATGTTTTTTGATTTCCCATTTTAAGTGGAACGTTTAGTCATTTTATTGCGCTATTTCGCTTCTCAATATTTTTTATGGTTCATGAAATATTGACATTGATTTTACTTATTTTGGAGATATCAGATATTCAATTAAAGATAGTAACGGCATTAAGCTATCGAGAACGCGGGGCGCTTATAATCAGGAGAACGAGAGGAGGGGAGAGGGGAGTCGCATTCCGCTCATATCTAGTCTGCGCAAGTAGACCGAGTCGTACAGTATACTTTACCATTCGATAAAAAAATACGAAGAACATGAATGTCTTAATGTAGGTATCCTGGCTTATTTCCTAACGTTTCAAAACACTTACATTTTGCTAAAATTAAATAATATTTATTATAAATTTAAAAAGCCTGAAAATCATTGATAAAATAATTTAGTCAGATGTGCATAAATTTTGAAAACTTCCGGAAATTACTTTTAAATAAGTAATATACATTCGGAGTTCCTATAAATATTGTTCTTCGAAGAATTTGGTATTAATTATTTTTTGGTTTGAGTTTCTATAGCAATAGAGTGAATACAATAAAATCGCACTTCTGAAATAAATACACTTTCAAAAAATATATATACATAGAACAATTTCAACTATATACAAAGATCGAAAGGACACTTTAATCTTTTTAACACCACAATTTAAATTTCCGCGCGCGTGAAACTCACTCGCGAAATTGGTGTTACTTATATTATCTATAATGTTTAATTTTGTAAATACAATAAAAAAATGATATAGAGTAAAAAAAAGTAGTAAATTACAACTCCTTTACCAATAAATATGTTAGCTACACCTGACGCAGAAATAATTTCAATGACAAGTTTTGTAACGTACGGCTATTATTTTTATATAAGAACAAATTTATAGAGAGACAAATTTGAGAAATGTTAAAACGAAAACACTGGAGTTAGTAAAATAATGATCAGTCAGGTTTCCAAGTCTTTTACAAGTATGAATGAATGTAAAAATAATTAAACTCATAACATTTGTCCCTATGAGCTATTCATTAAAAGTCCAACAT
>DWKL01000009.1:0-36360 GCA_018249415.1 Phareas burnsi | reverse complement strand
AATAAAAACTGTACATTAAACAATCATTCATCGTTGTGTGAAGCGATCTTTGTCGAATGCGATATGGTTCATGTTAACGGATGCTTTGAATAAGATCAGAGATAGATTGAGATATAAAATATTATTATAACAATTATTGTATTGCGTACTTATTGGGATTGTATATATACAATCATAATAAGTACGCAATAAGTTCTATCACTGCTTTGTATGCAAAGAACGTTTGATAGAGTCAACGAATGACCAGAGAGCTGGCTCTTACTTCGGGCAGAAAATTGGCCAAGCTATTCACCGAGGTAACGTTGCCAGCGTCCTGGGAACTCGTCCTAGGTGCAACAATTTGGATGCGTTTCGTTTGTAATTTTAAAAAATGTTATTTTATCATATTTTATAATTTTATAGTTTTGTTATTGTTTCTTTGTACTTAATAGTTTTAATTGATATTTGTAAAAAAAAATTAAACCGAGCAGTGATAGATAGTGGTTAAGATTCCGTTCTCTCATACTGGGGGTCCGGGGTTCCCCGCACGCACCTATAATTTTCCGAAGTTATGTGCGTGTTGGAAATTAATTATCACTTATTTTAATGGTCTCGGAAAGCATCGTGAGGGAACCTACACATTCCTAAACCTAAGATTCTCTTTAAAGTTGTCGAAGTGTGTGAAGTCTACCAATTCGCACTTGGCCAGCGTGGTGGACTCTGGCCTAACCCTTCTCTCTCTGAGTGGAGAACCGTGCCCACTAGTGGAACATAATCGGTTGATGATGATGATGATGTAACAAAACTGAAATATCAATTCAAAGATGGTTGAAGCCTTCGTGGTTCGACTCTGGAAGCAGCACCATCATATCTATGTCTACCTTATAATGCCTTCTGTATTATAACCAGTATTTCGGTTGAACAGATGTGGTTAAGTGTACCCCACACAAGCGAGACGACTATCTTAGTCTTCAGGAGTAGTGGCACATCTACGTACAACCTTAGATCGGACTTCAGTCCAGTTTGAGGTTAGACATGGGTTGTCCGTGGGCTGCAATGACCATTTAACATCAAATGGCCTGCACATTCGTTTGCTACTCTTCAGACAAAAAATGGTACAGTTAAACGCTGCTGTGTTCTACTTAGAACGGTGTGATATGACACTTGTATGAACCATTACAACTTAATTCTCAGGGTAGCAACGCAAGGCAATCCTCACGTAGGAATTTTAATTAATCATCATTTTAAAAATTTCAAAGCTCAATCATATAAAATAAAATTAGGGTTAGTAGTCACTAATGTACAAATAAAATTATAAGATTATCTGAACAAAACTCAGCTTTTTCCGTGACGAACAAGTCTGTGTCTTGTCGAAACATATTATTTTGCCCAAAAATACCAGCATTGGATACATAATGATAGTGTTAAATTCAGGCGCTAACTAGCTACGTAAGTTTTGGCTGCAACCTTTTTTTCATGTCCCACTGGTGGGCACGGGTATCCTCTAAGAATGAGAAGTGTTATACCATAGACTAGCGAGCGGGCCAAGTGCGGAGTGGTAGATTTCTCACACCTTCGAGAACTTTACAAAGAATTATCAGATGTGTAGGTTTCCTCACGATTTTTTCCTTCACCGTTAAAGCAAGTGATCATTAAATTCTAACGCGCACATAACTTCAAAAAATCAGAGGTGCCTGCGGTATTCGAACCCCAGACCTCCAGCTTGCGAGACCGGAATCTTAACCATTAGGCTATCACTGTCTTCGCAAGTGTTTAATCAACCGAATCAAATCTCATGCGCCATGTTACAAGTACAACATTAAAATGGAGGCGCTATAATCATCTTTTTTTCGTGGACATTAAATAATATTTTTTCGTGGTCATTTTTGAAGGTGGTAGAACTACTTCAAACCGAAACACAAGATTTGCTTTACGGCAGATTATGAGGGTGGCGGTGGTACCTTCCCGGTCGAACTGTGGCTCCACCACGTATCTATCTATTAAACCGTCAGTAAGAACTGTCTGCTATACTGTCATTAGTGTGTGTCATTATCCAATGTGTCTAACAATGTCGGTGGCCGGTGATTGCAGGCTGTGTGGAAAGCGAGCGCTTTGAACCCACACTAGGAAGCTAATGGCGGGATCGATCACCCAGCGTTATGTACTTGTAAATCCGCTTTTTAAATACTTCCTCTTCCGTCTGGGTGTAGGATATACGTGTTATGGAGAGTTGATTGCATGTTATAGCAGGGGATCCCAAAGTGTGCGCCGCTGTGCCCTGGTGTGCCATGGAGAGGGAGGAAGCGCCGTGAGGCCCTCCCGTTTTCTCTTCTTTGGAAACAAGAACAAACAACATATATTTTTTTCTGTTTCCATGGTCTGTAACAAAGTAAAACATATTAACAAGACTGTCAATAAATAAGTTGTGAATTGTGAATAAGTTGTGAGTTTGTGAACGGATTGCGGTTGTTTTAATTTTTGTGTTTCCCTAGTGCCATTGCACCATATTTTGATCGATGTAGAGCGCCGTGACAAAATGCTAAAGTCGTGAGTGTGTCGTGAATTGAAAAAGTATGGGAGCCTCTGTTTTATATGGAAGAAGCAGTGTGCGGTTTACCTGACGGTGCGTGTTCACTGACGCCTTTGGACGTATGTTATCGACCTTTCGATTATAGTTAGGTCGGCCACAAATATTTAGCAAGTCTAAAGACTTTGGAACGCCTCGTGTCTCTTTATTAAGTTTATGCATAAAATATATAGATATATTTTTGCAACATAATTTTTGTTTATCATCAATATTTTTAATTAACATTTATGGAACATCGATTTTTTTTTCGAATATTTTTTTCATAATATTTTGTTTGAACACTAATCAATATCCAAATTTATCAAAAATTGACTTCTATATATTCTTTGATATATTATTTATTCTATTACGGAAATACTTTTAGGTAACTATAAGACTTCATTGATAATAATTAAATATGAATAGTTTACTCTCCATAAATATCGTTACTGTTTGTAAATATCGATTCAATATTTATTGATTTATTTTTTCACTTGTCTCTTCTTGTATTTTTCCCTGCCTTTAAACCAGACACGCCGAAACGTCTCACGTCTTAACATTGTTCTTCCTGGAAGGTGAGCTAGGACACCAGGAACTAGGACAGGACTAAGTCACAAACCCAATACAGCGGCTCTTGCAACCAGCTTGTAAAGTTTGTGTTGAATCAATATAAACATAAGCAGTGACACCCTAGTGGTAAGATTCCGGTTTCCTAACTTGGGGATTCGGGTTTCGAATCCCGCGCACGTCTCTCATTTTCGATGTTATGTGCGTATTAGAAATTATTTGTCACTTGCTTTAAGATGAAGGAAAACATTGTGAGAAAACCTACATGCCTAAGAATTGTATGTAAAGTTGTATAAAATATATAAAGTTTATCAATCCGCTCTTGATTAGCGTGGTGGACTATGGCTTAACAGTTCTCATTCTAAGAGGAGACCCGTGGCCATTAGTGGGGCAATGAAGGGTTGACGATGATGATGATGATAATGATGATGATGATGATAATGATAATGATAATGATGATGATCTACAATGTGATGATTTGACGATACAATCAGACAATATTAATTCAGACATCTACAGTCAGACAATCATAACGCAGACCGTTAATATCAGAAAATATTAACTCAGTAATTTACTATTATACATAGTTATCACATCTGTGATTTATTGTTCATAGTGGAACTATGCTCCGAGACGTTAGTGGGGGATGTTATAAGGCAAACCGTGACCTATTTCGCCCCTCACATTAACTCGCTCCGCCGACGCTGTCGATGTTGCAATCAAATTTCTGTAATCGATTTTAATTTTAAATGTAAATTTATTGTATATTTTTCACATAATTTAAAATTAGATTTTTTTTGATCATTCGTTCATAAATCCTGTGTATAGGTTGGTTTAAATTAACTTTTGAGTGATAAAAATGCCGGTACGATAAAGTTGTGATTTAATGTGTTAGAACTTTAGTTCGATTTGTGTAAATTTGTTATTGGCGATTCCGTTAAAATGAAGGTATGTAAAGATTATCTAATTTTTATCAAATTATGTTTATACATATATATTAATTTCTTTAAGGAAAATTAACCTATTTTAAATATAATAAAATCAGGTAATGAGTAAGTTTGCAATTACCAAATGACATAGAAAAAACATAATGAAATATGTTCAAATTAAACATTACTTTATTTCCGTTATATTTTTTTATATTAACTTCTTTTTTATTACTCTTTACAAATTCTTATCTTATATTATTTTCTTCTTTATTTTTCTATTTTTGTCATCTTTATCTTTTTTTTACATTTTTGTCCCGTTTTTATACTGCTTTCGTTGTTTGTGCAGCATCCTCAATATTGACTCAGAGAAAATGCTATTTAAGACTAAATCCGCCTTAAATAAAGTCCGCCATTTGCACCACCTTTTTATTTGGTCAATAAAGAATAAATAAATAAACAATGTAGTCCTTTTATATACGTACGACAATAATAATTCTATTTAGCGGACACAATAACAATATGTCTTTTCACAGCTTTTATAAGATTAATTATATTTTGTGACCGAAAATTTGTACCGGCTAATCTAAGTCAATTCGAAACATTCAAATGAGTAATCGAATTTTCCTTTAAACTAAAAATATTTTGAGTTAAACCTTCAAGTTATTTGAGTTAGTCAAGTTCAATATCTAGATGAGCAGTTTTCTAACTTTTCTATTTCTGAGCAACATCTGGTCAGTAGCTCCGCCGGACGGCGTGGGCGACATTACACAGCTAGTTTCTATACTTCTAATATACTCGGAAGGTGTGTAATTACCTTTGATTATACACTTGACTAGATACCGCACGGATCTGTGGTGACGTATATAGAAACAGGCCAAAATCGTTATGGCGTGTCGTCCGCAATCCATAACATTATAACAGTCAAGACAGCCTCACTGATCAATATAAGATATATTGATTTTGTGAATGTTACATTTTTTATAAGAATAATAATAATCGTGACGAATATTTAACGAGCGGTAAGCAGCTATATTTTCATCTCAAGTAATCCATGAAAAAAAAGGTACAAGGGTCCTTACACATTTAAACATGTTATGATTTACAAGGAGTATCAATAGTATCTTACGTCCATCGACCCATCCATTTACTGCAACCCTTTAAGTCCCATTACTGGGAATGGATCTCTTTATAACTAGGGGAAGTCTGAAACATATTCCAATATGATTTTAAGCTAATATTATCGCCACTAATATTATAGGCGCCGTGAACACGGCCCATGCAACTGGGCTGAAATATAGGCAATTCAAAAACCGCAAATCTTGAGTACTCGTTACATAATATAAAAATATTCCAATATATTTAAATGCGGATCGACGATAGCCTTACAACTGCAAATTATAGATGCTCTTTATAAAGAGTTTCGTTGTAGTCAGTGTCTATCTGTCTGTCTATACTATTATAAAATTATAACCGGGTTGTGTCTGTTCCATTAAACATATTTTTGGAAAACTAAGTAACATCGGCTATTTAGTGTTATCAGAACACACGTATCTTTCAATTCTCGTTTCGGTTGGAAAGGTGTAGATGTCACTTACAAGCGAGGCGACCATCTAAGTCCTCACGCGTAGTAACGTACCTGTATACGTTTGACCTAAAATAGAAATTTAGTCTTGTTTGAGATCAGACGTGGGTGTCCACGGGTTGCAGTGACCACTTAATATCGGGCCACTTTGCTACTCTTAAAACATAAAAAAAAAGTATCTATCCTCTAAGAGACCAAGTTTCATTAGATTTCCACCCCGTTACAAAAAAAACCTTGCAAGCAGTTGGAGTTCAGTGCGGTCTCTGGTCGTTCATTATTCGACCGGGGAAGATAATAACTTGTGTCATCAAGTTGCCGTGCCTTGGTGTTTCGCCGCGGGATGGGAAATGGGACTCCACATTCTCTGGTAGGAGCCCAGAGAATGTCCCATAAGCAAGAGCGCCGGTGCGTTTCATTGTAGATCCCGAAGCGTCCTTACGTTCTGTGTGTCCGCCGGGGGTAAACAAGTAATAGTCTCATATAAACTAATCTCTCCTCCAAAAGGTTGGATATCCTTTGAAGATTGCCACCTCGATACAAAAGAAAAATGTACACGAGATAGATTGTTTGGTCTATACAATCTCTCTCGTGTACATTTTTTCCCCCACATGTGGGTCGCGAGCTGGTGCTGTGCCACGAAAACAAAATACCAAGTCGGTTTGTCTCAATCATATATGTAAATTAACAAAAGACGTGTTACTTTTGTTTTGTGACGTGTTGTTGTACGATAGCGGTTTTTTTAAATTTTCGTCACTTTGTATGTTCGCGTCACTACTCCTGAGGACTAAGATGGTCGCCTCGCTCGTATACCCGACAATCGAAACCTCTCCAAACGAAACACAAATATTGCTTCGCGGCGGATTGTGAAGGGGAATTGTTACTTCCCCGGTTATAGTTATAGTTCTACCACTAATCCAGCTGTATTTCTATCACCTTGAGCACCATCTATCTGATTTTACACACTCAAACTCCATTGGCAGCCATCCAAAGCATGTAGAGGTTCCAGGATCTCTACTGAACAGGTACAGCCGCTTGCTAGTCTGCTCCTCCACCGTGCTCCCTACAGACCCTCATGCAAATTATCGTTCAATAACTTTTTGACAAATCAATAAGTTATTGACCAGTGTTCAAGATGCACCACGAGGAGGTTAACTGACAAGTACGTCGCCTCTCATGTACTTACTAAACTGTGAAATATTTTAGCTAAACCGAAACAGGTTCAGCCAGGATATTATTAGTCCTATTTGGCCACATTAAACGATTGGCGACACCGCTATAAAAGAGTATCTTAATTTAGTATAATTAAAAAATTAAAAATGTTAACTTACTAAATATAATTAGTATCACTTGTTGCATTTGCTTTATTCAAAACTGGCTGGCAAAAGAAAAGAGAGAAAATTAATAAGTTAATTATTTATTTTCCAAGATCAGCAAACGTCATTTATAGCACTTATTCAATACAGTAAAGTTAGTGATTAGTGCACAAATAAGGCAACGCGTTCGCGTGTGGAGTGCATGCAAAATGATCATCATTTAGAAAACAACGCTGTTGTCAACGCTAAAGACTTAAATCATGGGTATAAGTATCGTAATGGCGGTGAAATGTCCACTGAACCGGTCTATATAGATTTCACATCGAGCTCAGCGCCACACTGCTGGCATCTGCTCAGCTGTAGTGCTATTTTTTTAATATTACAAGAGTAGCAAACGAGCGTGCAAGCCACCTGATGCCAAGTAGTCAGGCCACCCGATGTTATGTGGTCCATGCAGTCTACGGACATCCACATCTAACCTCAAACAAAAGTGAGGTCCTATTTAATATCGTACATCGTCTAATAGGTGGTAGAACAACCGTTCGTCTGGGGAAGTACCACCGCCGCCCTCAAAATCCGCCGTGAAGCAATTGTTGTGTTTCGGTTGGAGAGGTGCGGTTGCCAGGTACACATATAGCGAGGCGACCATCATAGTCCTCATTCTAAGGAACTATTTACACCCAGCAACTAGATAGTAAAGGATTTTTGATAGAACTCTATATTTCTCCTGTAGTTCGAATAATCTTTTCTAAACGTATATGGTGATATATGCCATACCACACTGTACAAGGCGGCTCGCTTTAACGGCAACGTCTAATGCCTAAGACGATGGTTACAAGCAATTTTCTCTAGCGGTTGCCGCAATTAGACTGAAGAAAACCGTTAGCGTTATGGTTTATTTCCTGCACGGAACATCCAGTGTGCACTGGCCAACAAGGTTTGAGAGGCATTGTTGTAAGAAGTATTGTTTATGAGCAGGCAATTTATTTCAACCAGGGTCAATGAATACGTAGCTCATTGGAGCTATTTACTACGAGTCAACAAAATTTACAAAGCACTTGAAGTGGGGGCTGGAGGGGACAAAGCAATTAACACTTACACCACCACCAAAGATTACAAAAATGTCATTAAAACTTAAAGATTTAATGAGTCCATATCAGTATATCCAATGACCTATCCAGGCAGAACAACCCAAAACAATGTATATTGTTCCTTCTATAGATAAAAGATAAGACTTGTGTCAGATATGTACATAATTATATAATCATTTTTTTTGTTTAAAGAGTAGGAAACGAGCGTGCAAGCGACTTTATTAAGTGGTCACTGACACCCACAACTAATCTCAAGGACTGAAGTCCTATTGAGGCCGTGCGAATACGCGTTACTACTCCTGAGGACTAAGATGGTCGCCTCGCTTGTGAGTGTGTCCAATAACACACCTCTCCAACCGAGAAAAGATCTGCCATAGAGCAGGCTCCGAGTTCGATCCTGACTTGGCAGATCTCTAAATTATGAACTACATCGATACTCAGGATCTGCATATCGTATGGGTGTTTGCATACATCTTTGTCTCGTGGCACCCAAATAAAACAAACCCTAGTGCGTGGATTTGAGTGTAGAAAGCGTTATTTATTTGCTCTCATAATTTTTATGCACAAAAACGCGCGCGCACGTCGCACTATAGACTAATGAGCAATGAAAGTAATTTGAAAGATCATTAGCAACAAATTCGCAAGAAATAAGATAACTGAACATTGTGCGATAATGCACTATTGCGTGCACATGCATATGCGGCTTGTTTTTTAACGTCATCTTCATAAATTACGAAGTTTGTCGGATTCTTCCATTACGTGATTTCTTGATGCAAACGCAACAATGCAATTGACTTATGCAAGTAGTTCGATAACACTGAAAATGTCGTTTCTTCCTTTAAACTTCGATGGACAATCATTGGTCGCCGTTGAACTTGAGGAAGTAAAAGGCAAACAGTATGCAACTTCGAAGTCAATATAGCGTAACTTATGTAAAATTGTTTATTTAACGTGTTTTTGTTAACAGATAAATAATACTTTGAAATAGTTCCCCTTAACCGAGTTACTTGTGTGCTCAAATATCTGCGCAATTTACTCTTTTTCATGTAATGGAAGCGGCAAACGAGCATGGTCGGTTCAGTCAAGTTAGATAGATGGTAGAAAGTTCGACCCAGGAGGTACCATGGTTGGCCTATCAATCCGCCATGAAGCAATTCTTCTGTTTCAGTTAGAGAGGTGTGGTTGTCGGATGCACTTATAAACGAGGCGACCATTTCAGTCCTCAGGAATAGTGACGCATAGTACTTCAGTCCTACTTGATGATGGATATGGGTGTTCATCGGCTGCAGTGACCACATAACATCCGTTGCCCTGCACTGTCCTTTGCATAGTCATGGTTAAACTGTTTAGTTTGTCAAGTAAAGTTTGGTGTAGATTAGAGATGCTTAAAGGTGTTTGTATCAATATATCGCATCGTAATCGTATCGAATTCGTTTGTTTCGACACGCAATATTATCTTATTCCCTGATATCGATATATTATATCGCATGCGTTTCAATAGATTTGGGATGTAACGAGTGTATATCAGCGCAAAGGGATGTTTTTACGATATTCTTAAATGTTTAATGATAAACTACTTCGATTTTAAGAGAGACTTACTAGAAGTATTACTAGCGGAGTATAGCAAAGTTTTTTCGCTCAACAATATGTTAAATGACACTGTTTATCATTTTGTTACGATGCAATATAAATCATGAAATTATGAACAAATAAAACATTGTCATCGTTTCATACGATACATTAATGCGATATTTTTGTAGAAATACTATATAAAGAAATGTATCGTATGGCCAATAGATCGTATTAAATATCGATATATCGTATAGTGCTGGAACGATATGATATATCGTATCGAATCGGGCATTTCTAATGTAATTTTGTGGTATATAAATGTAGATTTGGCAAAATATTCCGCGGTTAACTATTGGATGGGTTGCCGCTAGTTGCGTATCATAAACTTCACCGGATTTGGAAAGCTGACTGCAGCCATGATTAATTAGTCCATGTTAGTTAGTAAACAGTTATTGCAAGACATGATAGCCTAGAGATAAGATTCCTGCCTCTCACGCTAGAGGTCCGAGGTTCGAATCCCGCACGCATTTTATGATTTTCGTGAAATCGAGTATTAATTATCATTTGCTTTAACGCTCCAGTACGACGGTGTTCCAGTACGGCGGCACACACCATATGCGTGCGAGTCGCACGGGTGGCGCGGACAGTAAAACACGACACGTGTGTTTGCCGCAGTCAACGTGTTAACCATTTTCAATTTAAGAGAAGACCCGTGCTCTGCTGTGGGACCGTAATGATAAAACTTTATTTCTGGCTTTAATTGCTTTCTCAGTTATCAATGGTCAGATCTGGTTACCATCTAAATCATATTCCTCAGGTGGAAAAATAATTACTTTTTCACAAATCAGATATTATGCTCGAATTGAAGAGAGTTAGGTGTATAATCAATTTAAATCTTAAATATACAGCGCAAGCCAATAAAAGGCCGTTACAAATCGTACTAACACCTGCCACTCATTAGAAAGCACAATTTAATTGGTGAAGACTAATTCAATTGGTCACAATTAGGGTTGCCAGTTGCTTTGTGAAGATTTTAATTATTTAGTTATTATCTGTTCATTAAGTACTTATCTATGTCATATAAAAATAAAGTATGGAAAACGAAAAGACAAAAATATTACTTTTTACCTCGATTTTATTTTATTATTATTACAATATATTTTTTTATTTCATTATATATTTATTGCCATGGAAATGAAATTAACTTGTAACTGTAGGCGGTAGAATATTATAATTCTTCCGGGGAAATACCACCGCTGACCATATAATACGACTTGAAGCAGTTTGTTTCCGTTGAAGAGGTACGGTTGTCGGGCACTCACAGCGAGGCGACCATCTTAGTTCTCAGGAGTAGTGATGCATCTACATACCTCAAACAGAACTTCAGTTTTGTTTGAGGTTAGATGTAGGTGTCCATGGGCCGCGGTGACCACTTAAAATCAGGTGGCCAGCACGCTCGTTTGCTACTCTTCAAACATAAAACAAAACTTATTAGTGTAATGTTTACAAAATACAGTTTTCAGGTTAAATGCCGACACATTTAGCTTTCTTGCTTTCATATTTACAACATTAAAGTTTCAATAACTGGTAGCACGAAGATGCATGCACAAGTAGCCTAGTCTCCTTTAAATCATAATCTAGGAAAGGTACGATAGATAGTTTAATGTTTTAAAAATTGAAATCTATAGCATCAAACGATATTCCGTTTATCCACCTCCTTTTAATCACGCTTCGTATGACTGACGTAGGAAATTGAAAAAAAAAGCTATCATAATGACAGCTTTAACTATGGTTTACGCAAATGTTTTCATAGCTAGCCGATACCCGCCCGTTTAGCTGAACGTAAAAGGGTTTACCGTATGCAACCACGACTACAAATAATACCAACTGGCCTTAAAGGGTTCAAATCCTTTTTTATGTTTGAGGAGCAGTAAACAAGCATGCAAGCCACCTGATGTTAAGTAGCCAATGCAGCCCATGGACGCCAACATCAAACCTCAAAGAAAACCGAAGTTCCAGGTCGTATGTAGATGCGTCACTACTTCCGAGGACTAAGATGGTCGCCTCGCTGTAAGTGTGCCCGGCAACCGCACCTCTCCAACCGAAACACAACAACTGCTTCACGGCGGATTATGAGGGCGGCGGTAGTACTTCGCCAGACGAACTATAGTTCTACCACCTGTCAAAATCGGGTTTATCTGTCATATGTATATTTGTTATCTTTGATTGTACCGAAACTGCTATAGTTTAATTAAAAAAAAACCTCATAATGCCGATTTCTTAAACAAATGCTTAAGAGACACTTATGGCAAAGTTCAAATTTACAAGATTTACAGTATTCGAATCTTTAACCTCCATGGGTATCGAAAAAACTACCTCAATAAGATATTTTATTATATTGACGATCTCTCAAAGTAAATCTCTTGACTGACCAGTGCGTTAATAATTGTTTACAAAATAATACAAGAGAAGCGCACAAACAGCACGGTCGTTCGGTTTCGCGCGCGCCCACCCGCGACGTTCCACTGGGGACGTTCACATCTCCGATCTGCTCGCATGATCGGCATAATTACAACCAGAATTCACATCAATTAGCAAAAGTGAAATGTACTCGGACAGCCTAATAGGAGTTGAACACCTGTGAATCAAGAAATCGCATAATTAATTAACATTAATTAATTTCTGTATTTAATTCGCGGTAGAACTATACTTCGTTCGGGAAGGTATCACCGTCTCCCTCATAATCCGCCGTGAAGAAATTCATGGCTTCGGTTGGATAGGTGCGGTTGTCGGATACACTTGCAGCGAGACGATCATCTTAGCCTTCAGGAGCAGTGACGCAACTACGTACGGCAATAGTCAGAGCTTCAGTTTTTTTTGAAGTTAGATGTGGGTGTCCATGTCTACGTACGCCAAATAGGAGTCCTGTTTAAGGTTAAATGAGGGTGTCCATGGGCTGTAATGACCACTTAATATCATGTGCGCACGCGCATCTGCTAACCTTCGTAACAAAAACAATGTTTCCTCAGATACAACTTATCTACGTGACGCTATGGTCGTTGGTCCAAGCGGCTTACATCAGTCGGATGGCGACTATCAACAGGATCCGAGGGCCCACACCCTTGAGGCCAGGCCTCATGTTGCAAAGGCCTTGGACACCACCACGGCTTATGCAAGCCGCATCGCATAGATTGCCTTATGTGATTTACAGGAATCATCCACATAGGTAAGGTTTTTATGGTGAAATATAAATAAACGCTTTTTACACTCATCGCTCCACAATAGGAGTAATCCTGCATCGTGGGTGCCGTAGATTTGTACAAAGACAAATATACAAACACCCAGAACCGAACGGAAACAAATTCATTATTAAAATGTCTGCTTGGCCGTGAATCGAACACGGAACCCCCTGAGTGTCAGAACGGTATGGTAACACCCGTGCCCACCAGTGGTACATTTTTTTAGTTGTTGGTGATGTTTTAGTCCTACACTTAACCAGCAAATTGAGTTACACGAAGATACAAACATTTCCTTTTATAATTCCAGATACGCAGTAAAGCATATCGGTCCAACCGCAACGCGCAATGTATTCAGCTCGCCCTGGAAGGCCACGTCGAGACTGCCCTCTCTAACTGCGGCCACGCCGGAGTACGAATTCATCCGCGCTGCGTCCTCCTCACCTCTGATCCACTCAGACGGTACATGTTGACTAAAACGTCCGCACCGCACATTCTTCGCTTTCTATTCATCCAGGATGCAGCATATAACCTTAGCTGTCGCTTAGAAATGGCTGTTTAATATTCAAATTTGTTTACATGCAGATGTGACTGCTCAAGACTGGTTTTCATTAGGAGAATTGTGTATTCTAAATTCATAGGTGCTTTCTAGGAGTGCAGTGATAACCTAGTGGTTAAGATTCCGGCCTCTAAGCTGAGTGACCGGGGTTTGACGCCGCACGCACCTCTGATTTTTCGAAATGATGTGCGTATTAGAAATTAATTATTAGTTAAAATTTCAGCTTCTTACACTAGGGGTCCAGGGTTCGAATCCCGCACGCACCTCTGATTTATCGAAGTTATATGCGTATTAGAAATTAATGATCACTTGTTTTAACGGTGAAGGAAAACATCGTGAGGAAACCTACGCGTCTGAGAGTTCTTTGCAAAGTTCTCGCACTTAGCCAACGTGATAGGATTAGGCCACTAACCCTTATCATTCTGAGAAGAGACCTGTGCCCAGCAGTGGGACATTAATGGGCCAATGATGATGATGAGGTACTTTCTATTTTTCTTCAATCAGCATCCGCTACAAGATGCTAGGAATGTTTTTTCGAGTATTTTGACTGCATATACACTTACTAATAAACATTATTCAAGAACTGATTAATCAAATGTTTTGTCTTTCTCTATCAAAGTATTTTATGACAATGCTAGAAAGAGACAACATCTTTCGAATTTATCTGGTTACTAGTATTTTTAGTAACTTCGTCTTTTACAGCCTTTACAACCAATTACTAGCTAAACACTAAGTATTTTGTCTCTTTCTAGCAACTTTATATAATAAGCCAAAAGAGAAAGACAACTTTATTTAACTAATCAGTGTTTGAATAACATTTATTAGTAAGGAAGATAATGTCTTCACATGGTCTAAAGAGTCACTTTTAAAGTAGGGACACTTGACTGACACCAAGTCTATTCTATGCAGATCAACTGTCCAACCAATAATTACTTACCATAGTCTCGAGACATTTTATTCGTTCGACGATATTAAAAAGTAACTGACGCCTGTAATATAGCTTTCTATCGGCATAAGAAATATATAATAGGGATATTTCGTAGAGGTACTGACGCTTTATCCCTCGTCCTTTTCATGGCATACGTATTTTATTTAGGAAGGTCCTAAAATACTTGCTTTAAATAAAGATAGAACAACTTGGAGGGGATATGTTGAGACGAAAATTTTTGGCGATCACGACCCTCAGACATGAGGAAACGACTAAGAAGAAAATACTTGCAATATTTCCTGGGGCATTTTGCTATAGTAGAAAAATACATTATTTATTTATTTTTCCTAGCACTGTGAGCACTTAAGCATTTTTTATTATATTCGTCCGTAGCCAAACGCAAGAATACCACTGAAGAAATTGTCACGGTTCATACGAGATGAGACGGTGCATTGCCAGTAGTCTTACCACATGGTCTTCCCAGTTGAACTATTGGGAATTTTCTTCCCAATACTTTTATCGATAGTAGGACTTCACTAGTTTTATTTTATCTAAATTATCATACTCTGACAGAATGCACACAACGTAGGCATGTTTGATAAATGTTATGTATGTATCAATTGGCATAGCGACATTGAACGACAGAAAAGGAAAAAAAAACTTCAGATATGTCGGCTTTTATTTAAGTATATTTTCCCTGGTCCAAATATCTAACAATAATCAATCGAGAAGATATGAAATAGAGAAAAAGTAGAAAATATCAATAACTTTTTTTCAGCAAGTCTATTCGGGAGGAAATTCCCAATAGATCAACCGATAACTCTGGTAAATCTTACCGGTAGTAGGACTTTGCTGGTCTTATTTTTGACCTCATTAGTCCTACTCTGCCAGAATGCATACAATGTAGACCTAAATTTTCGATACACAATCCACAAAATATCAAACAGGGGAAAAAGTAAAAAAATATCAATCGCTCTTCTTCTCAATAAGTCTATTGGGAAGAAAATTCCCAATAGTACAACTGGTAAGACTACGCAGTAGAACTGTCAATGGACGGATCAGCTAATCAAATATTAATTACATTCCGAACAGACATTCAGACTATTAACTATTTCGATTTGTTAATTAGATTTTTACGCGTATCGTATTTTCCATACAGCGACATCTAGTGTAGGTCCATGGGAATTAAGCGTTCACGTTTATCGATTTCTTCAGCGGCATCCTTACTTAGCTACGGGCGAATACAAGTTGTTTCAGATCTGTTTACCCAACAGGTGCGATCCACACCATACCAGCGCCCAACCTCAGCCTCTCGGAGAAACCTATCGTGGTCATCGATAATTTCGACAACAGCAATACGAACACGGCTACCGAAGCGGTATGTATCTACGGCAAGACTAGCCTTACAAGTGCACAACTAGCGCCGCCACGTAAAAACTAAAAAACTGAAAAAAGTAGAACTAAGTATTTTTTTATGTTTGAAGTAGCAAATGAGGACACCTGATATTAAGTGGTCATTGCAGCTCATGGACACCCACATCTAGGCTCAAACAGGATTGAACTCTATCAGAGGTCGTACGTAAATGCGTTACTACTCCAGAGGACTAATATGGTCGCCTCGCTGGCAACTGCTAGCTAGCAACTGGATGGCAATCCTATATTGAACTGATTACAGTTGTCCATGGGTGGGGCATCTTACAGCTTCATTAACCCATTAATGTCCCACTGTTGGACACAAGTCTCCTCTCATGAGATGGTTTGGGCCATAATCCTCCACATTAACCAAGTGCGGACTGAAAGACATCACACACCCTTGAGAATCTTACAAAACATTCTCCGGCATGCAGGTTTCCTCACGATGTTTTCATTCGCCGTTCAAGCAAGTGATAATTCATTTCTCTTACGCACATAATGTAGTTCGATCAGAAATGTGAACGGTATACACTCCCCCCTCCCCCCCAGCATAAGAGGCCGGAATCTTAACCACCATTATCACTATCACTGCTTCAATATGTTATAATCATCAACAATAGAAATAAAAATGAAATACTCCGCTTCCCTTTCAGACAAAGCCCGTGTACGAAGTAACAGAAAAATACCCAGAAACACCTTTGTACCAAATGAGCGCAAAAATAGAACCTCCCATAGGATTTTCAAAACCAACTGTACGTAGAAATCGATAATATTTTACTGAATATAAACTTGAAATTTGAAGAAATTTTGTCTGTTTCAGTCTCTCAATGCGGCCGAATTACATAACTTGAGGAATAATGTTGCTCTACAATTAGCATCAGAATACGGATTATCAGCATTGGCGCTTCCACAATCACCTATCGTACCTCAACATCCACAGTCTTCGATCGTACCTCAACAATTCTCATTGCAGGTATATATACTAATATAGTTTAATAGATGATAGAATTATAGTTCAACCGAGGACACTCCGCCGCCGCCCTTGAAGAGGTGTGGCTGTCGGGTACACTTACAAGGGAGGCGACCGTCTTAGTTCTTAGGAGTAGAAGGGAACCTATGTACGACTTCGGATAGGACTTTAGTTCTTCTTTGGGCCCAGTGACCATTGTTCTAATACAAAAAACGTATATTTAGATTTTATAAAGTAACTATTGAGAATAAACGTAAACATTTAAGATCCTAGATGTGCTGTGTGTATCGAACACGGAAATCTCTGCATGTCTGCATATCAGACTGGTATGGTTACCCGCTAGACCACTCAGCGGTGTATATACAAATATATATACTATATCAGACTACAGCTTGTTAACTCCAATTACAACTAACACCAATTTCTAACAAACAAATAAACGAAAACAACCTACACATTACAGGGATTCAACAGGATGCCAACACACCAAGACCTGTTCCATACGGGAAGCGAAGGCATCATCATTCCGCCGAACGCATTATACCAACCGGACCCGATGTTCCTGCAAAAGTTGCAAACCCAGATCCTACAACAGTTCCCGGCCGTCGAATTCATACCATACGCAGCCGATTTCCAGCCCCAACCGCAAACACAAACGCGGGCGCCCGATCAGAACGATTTGTTTCTGCTAGAAAACGAGCAATTCATCAAGCAGCCTCCATCTTCTTTCGTTCCGAGCAATACAGAGATCCATAAAAATCTCGTACAGAGGGAAACACAAGAGGGCACAGTCCTCGCCTTGCTGCCACAAGGATTCTCAGTTAGCAACGTTACCGAGAATCCTCCCGATGTCACCACCACATCACGACCGCAGAACGCGACAGTGGAATTAGTCACAAGCGAAGTGGCACTGTCGCCTACCACCACGGTCGGCCATGTCGTCGAAGTGAACACCGAAAACCATAAGACGACTCCGATATACTACGCTCAAGTCGGTCAAAGCGTTGGCGACGTCATTGCAAACGGATTCTACTCGGCAATAAACGACGTGCGAGCTGCGTCAGCTTTGGCGCAAGTTGAAAAAGCTCCGGAACGACCCAAAGCACAACCATTTAACACAACGACCACGTCGACGACAACCACCACCACGCTGCAGCCGGACCTACAAGCGTATTTCATACAAAATGCCGATAAAAATGATAAAAACCAAACGATCGGTGATCTAAAGCCTCTACTCGGAGCTCCGTTCGAGAAACCCGCTGAATCGGTCAATGTCGCGTACACTTTGCTAAGAGCAGACAAGGAGAAGCAAGCGGCGAAGGACGGCGTAGTGTACGCCGGCCAGTTAGTTGAAGCGACCATAAGCGAAGATCAAGATTTTAACAAGGAAAAGGCTAACATTTTTGCAAGGAGACCACCTTTGATGCTCTTCTCTGTACCAGAACAGAGAACGACGGAAACACCTCAGAAGGTGACGGTAGTTAAGGCAAAGTTACCTCCGAAGAGTAAACTGACTTTCGATGATAAAACCGGAGAACCAGTGCTAAGGATATATGCAAGTTATCTTGATAGTCCTTTGCAGGTAACAATTATACAAAATTTCGTTACTTCAGTATCGTTAATAACAAAGTAAGTTAGTAAATAATTTGACACAATTACAAATTCATCATCATCATCAACCCAACAATGTCCCGCTGCAGGGCACATCTCATCTCAGAATGTGAAGGGTCAGGCCACGCTCTAAACACGCTGACCAAGTGCGGATCTGTAGACGTCACATGCCTTCGAGAACTTTCACGTTATAACAAGTAATAATTAATTTCTAATACGCACATAACTTCGAAAAATCAGAGGTGCATGCGACATTCGAACACGGGACACCCAACGTGAGAAACCAGAATTTCAACCGCTAGGCTATCACTGCTTTTTTTATGTTCGCAGAGTAGCAAACGAGCGTGCAAGCCACCTGATGTAAAGCGATCACTGCAGCCCATGGACACCTACATTTAAACTCAAACAAAACTGAAGTTCTGTCTGAGGTGGTACATAGGTGCTTCACTACTCCTGAGGACTATGATGGTCGCCTCGCTGTAAGTGTCCCCGGCAACCGAACCTCTTCAATCGGAACACAAAAACTGCTTCACGGCGGATTATGAGGGCGGCGGTGGTACTTCCCTAGACGAACGATTGTTCTACCACCTTCAAAATGCTAATTATAATTTTTTTTTTCTAATCCTAATAACAATAATTTTTCAGAAGGAACGGTTGACATCAAAACTGACAAATATGAAATATATAAATGAAGCGGTAACTAGGAAACAAGACAGCTCGGCGACAGTAAAGGCCTCGGACAAATCGCAGGGCAGCGACAGAAACCAGGTAACTCAATTCGGGCTCAAACTACGATCGAGAAGCGACGATTATATACCACTGTTCGAAGATTATGAAGAGTAGAAGACTTGGGCGAGGTCAATTATGACATTTTGTTGTGCATTTTGTAAAATTTATTTTGCATCTTGTGATTGCATTGGCTCGTGTGATAATTACTGTAATAGACGTGTTTTTACGTTATTTTCACGACCCGCGTTGGCCAGCGGTAGCCCTGCTACCGGCCTTAAGATATGATGTCGTTACATACCAAAGCCACTTCCAGTTATGACCAAAGATGAGGGTATTTTTTAAGTTGAGTGCTACTTGACAACCAGACGTTGTATCCAAGAGCTTGCGGTATCAAAAATATATCTAGAATTTTTTTTCACTTTTGTCATAATATGTCTTTGAAATAGTGAAACTTCAAGATGTCGAGATCGGCGTGGTGTTGGATAAAGCATTTTAGCTTAAGAACGACAGCATACCAGTCCGTATCCCGGCCGGGCAGGCTCTGGGTGTGGGTGGTGGTGTACTCCTCTTTGTGAGTCCATGGCACCCATGGCACCATGGCATGGAGTAGAAAGCGTTATTTAATTATATCACTCAGTACGACCTCATCATAAATGTAATAATGTAATATTTTGAACTTTAACTCTAATATGAGTATATGTTACATTTGTCAGATATCATATTTTTAACTAATAATATGAATAGGAGGTAGAAATATACTTCGTCTGGGAGGTACCACCTGTGTGATGAGGTGGCAAGTGTGGTTGCCAGCTACACTTACAACGAGGCGACCATCTTAGTCCTCAAGTGTAGTGACACATCTACTTCAGTCTTCACTTCAAGATTTCAGACCGTTTAAAGTTAGATGTAGGAGTTCATGGGTTGCAGTGACCATTTAACATCAGGCCTGCACGTCGTTCGCTACTCTTCTCACATAAAAAATACATGTGTGCAATTCGCACGTGGTAGAAGTGAAAACTTTAAAAAAATTTCAGAGCACAAAGAGAACCACGAACATAAGAAACACTGTATAATGCTTCCTATCTCATTTTCTCCCACGTTAAATCTTATGAATTTATGTGTCTGTCTCTTTTTCGTTTCATCGACTTTCAAATCGCAACGATGCTAAAGAAGTTTTCACTTCAAAAATTATGCCATCAATATAATTAATTATCTCACAGTAATTATCACATAGCATAATGATTGCTTGTTTCTCAAACGACCGTATTACTGAAGATATAGTCTTGTATGAGTGTAAATAATTTATTTATTGTTTGTAGCATAAGAATAGCATAAATAAGTATTGTTATATTATTTAAATAAAAATACACACTGCATTTAACTGTTACAAAATATTTGATGACTAAAAATAACATATATGATTAAACCAACTGTGTCATTGCCACCAAATTGTCTTGGCATTTTTAAACAAACGCTACACTGCCGAACGGAGGAACTATTAAAATCGCTTATGTAATTTTAGAATAAAATTTGTATTCAGGCTAAACGCTACTCTGAATTATTTTCGCAGTAATGTAAATAACTGTATTTACAATAAATAGTGGAGATATAAAACAATCCACGTCGTTTTGTACTTTTTTTATTAATTATCACTATGACAACTTATAAAACTGTTAAACTCTATACATTTACCGAACATTTTGATCCAGATAATTTATTGTATTAGGCAGGGCCGTTTCACAAGTCTTATTTGAATTATACCTACGTATCAATAACACACGTTAAATATAGAATGCCAGGTGTACATACAACTGTGTGCCCTCGAGCAGGACGCCCCACCGGATCCCTCTTGAGGTATTTGACGATATTAAATATGTGGTGAAAATTTCCATCCCCATACCCAAGAAAATATGAATACAGTTTAAATACAGAAGTAATGTAAATACAATTTGCAATGTTTCTAGTTCAGTCGCGTAAAAGTGCTTTGTGATTGGTGATAGCACCTATGACGTCATAGGCTAGTCTACGTATTGTTATTAATTATCGACTAGCCTGTGACGTCACACGGGTCATCCGACACAGCCAACATTTGAGCGGTCCCTTCAATCGAAATGGTAATTATTCAAAATATTGTAATTAATGGGTAGGTATGTTCATGATTAAGAATTGCGATATTCCAATGTTAGTCAAACACCCCATGACTGCCATATAGTTCGAGCGAACTGCAATTCGATGCTTAAGACCCAGCGACATATTATCTACTAGCTTTTATACAGATTGTCAATGAGCCTATAAAAATGTATCCAACTCAATAAGACGCTATTAAAAATGTAACTTTTTCGAAACAATAAGTTTACTATAGAAAATATTGACGTCATACGTACACCCACACTTTGATTGCCACTGTAACTTTTATAACATAGAATAAATATAACTATGGGAAATCTGTAAATAATACATACATTATCCGCCCGACCAAAATAATCCTTTGATTATAGCCGAAGCGATTACACACTGTCCGAAACGTACTCAGGTAATAAAAACAAAAATATCCAACACAAATAAAATGAGAAACATAATACAAATAAAAACATACAAACATATATATGATATTACATAATAGTAAAGTGTACACTGCACTTGCGTCACTAATATTAAACTTGAGAAATAATACACAAAAAATAGTTTATTTTTTAACATGTTCGCTAATCACCCATCCACCTTTCGATTCCATTTAAATAATATTTTACAACAATCTTATAATAGCATTTGACAAAGACAAAAACCAATGGATAATTTATTGAAAAAATTGTAATAATTGGAATTAGTATTAAATTAAATTTTCCAATTATAAGCATGTTATAGATTAAGGTAGCGAGGCATGCAATCCAAATAAATGTCTAACACACCTATATCTGCCATATAATGATGTATGCTGCTGTGTTCTGATTTAAAGAGCGCTTATCACACTAGATAGACACAAGACATTCCAACTTAGTCCTCAGTAGCAACGCATCGCCTCACCATTTCAGTCCTATTTGGGGATGATTGCGGATACCCATTGCTGGCAGGGACTTCCGAATCGGCATGGCACGCCCGTTTGGTATTCATTACACGTAACTTTAAAAAACAACTTGTGATTCTTAAAATACTGATCATTATAACTATAATGAATATTGTTTATCTACCATTACTCATTTAGTAACAAAATTCATGTTAATTCTAGAAAACACCACAATTTCTTTGACACTGTGCTTTTCACTTAGGATTTAAATTCTAAATATTCTTTTTAATAAAAATTCCACAAACACACCGAGCCAGCACACATACTGACGGTACCCAGACGGTACACAGAACAAAGTACACACATATTGCAGCAAAGTGTCAATTAAGTGCTGCTCTACAGATGAGGTTAGTGCTAAAGTTCACACATTTGGCATTTTATACTACCCCTTAATTAGTATCGAAGATAGTTTTGCAATGTATTTCCTAAGCACGGATCAAGCCTTAAGATTACATGCAGTACATTATTTTTAGACTTGGGCCACACTTAGGAACATAACATAAAAAATGTAAATAATTTAGGCCCCAGAAGTGGAGCATCTCTATATTACGGTACCACCTCTTAGATTTCGAAACATCAGATGCCTAACACTTTGCCGCAGTATATTATATAACACTTACCTTCACATATAACTCTCCATGATGAATTTCCTCACTCTGTTAGCTTAATGTGTCAACAACATTGTAAACATTTGTCAGTGGATGGGTTTGAGAGTAACTAAGAGTTAGCGTTGAGTTTCTCCAATTGGTCCATGAACCATGGGTGACCCGCGGAACGCTGTGTGAGAATATCACAGCCAGTCTCCGTCACAAGCAGGGTTTGTTCAAACTGGAAATTATATCAAAAGTTTATTAGAAATTATATCTCCAAACTGTGCGCATCTGCAACATCTGCAACAATCAATTCCATTCAACCAACCTGCCTGTATATTATTTCACAGCTGGACTGGTTACGCTATAGTCACAGGTCTTGGCCGACACATTTTGTGGAGAAAATGATTAACTTCACAAGAAGTCTGCTGCTCATCTCTTGGGTTTAACCTTTTAGACGCTTCCTAAAGATCTATAGAAAGGATGAAATTCTAAGCTGATATCCAATAGGGGACCGACCAATTAAAGATCATTGACCTTTCTGCATTAATTAAGTACAAATCAGGAACATCATCACCCATGATGCTGCAGCATTAATAATGTGATTACAGATAAGTATTCAGCCTGACCTCAGAATGCCATCAAACATTCTCAAGGCCCACAAGATTCCACAATATTAACAATGTTTAAAAAGGCCAGTCAAATTTGAGTCTATGATTATTACAGTTTAGATAAAATTTTAAACTAGATAATACAACTTTTATGCTGTAAGAAAAAGAAACGAATGTCTATAGACAAGCAAACGTACACGTAATCCGCCTGATAGTAACTCGTTGCTGCCGCCAGTGACATCATCGAACCACAATAGAATTGAAATTCTACCCCAGAGGTCAGATTCAAATTCATTGCCACTCCAGTAAGTTGGAACACCTCATGTAGTCCTTTGTTCCCACATAATTCAACCCAGAACACAGCAAGGTTTTAAACTGTTGATGCTCTTGCAGCCACTATAAAGTAGAAAGAGGTGTAGCGATGATGCCTCAGAGATCGAACCACGGAAGGCTGCCATCTTGGAAGTTAGTTGGTTGTATAGTTTGTTTACTATCTAGTTTGTTGCTTTCGTACCGAGAACGATTTGACTACTGACCTGAGCAGAGCGCGATCCGTCAGCGGTGACTGCGGTCCAGTGGTCGGGCCATTGCTCGTCGCGCCATCCGCCCTCGTTTATCATCGGCTCGATCGTGAAGCAGTGACCTGGCTTCATCACACCCACCGCTTTGTTCTCTGGAAGTTTAGCACAAGGCTATTGAATTAAACAACGCTAGATTTGACATGGACGTCGGTCTCTCATGCTAGGGGCCAAGGGTTCATATCACAGGCTCTAATAAGTTTCGAATTTGTTGGCATATTCGAAATGAATTATCATTTTTGATGCTTTAATTTTTATAGCATATTTAACCAATTTTTAATAATAGAATAACCAATATCTTTATAAAAAAATATTATGAACGAACTCACTTGCATAATGTGGTACATTTGGCGCTGTATGGAACAATCTGTGTATTCCGTGGCCGCAGTACGACCGTACCACACTGAAGCCATTCGCCTGTGCGTGTTTCTGTATCACATTCCCTATTTCCCGGTACTTCTCCCCAGGTTTTACTATATCTATGGCCTTCTGAAGGCACTCGTAGGTAACTTGGACAAGCTTCCTGCTTGATTCTGGAACATTGCCCACAAAGAATGTCTCATTGAGATCACCGTGGAAACCTCGGTGATAGACTGTCACGTCTACATTGCAGATATCGCCATCCTGGAAAATAAATTGTAATTTGTGTCAGAATACATAAATTATAGCATAAACTCAGAGTAATAGTGGGCCATTTACACAATTCCAAAGTAAGCTGTTAAATATTCACTACCCTTACTTCTCCAACTGTCAGTTCCTAGATTATTTTTACGATACAAAAAAAAATGTTTGAAATTGCTCAACAAGTAGTTTTTGGATATATTTTTTTAATTATTCTATGCTAAGTATGTATCTCTAAAAAAAAATTTGCCGTACCCAAGTTTGCCGCCTTAAGGTCAAACCCACTCAGCCTGATGATTCCGGCTCTGATATTCAAATTATTTATCTGTTTATATTAAGAAAGCAGTCTTGGACTGATATTGCTTATATTTTTCTTATCAATTACTTTCTAATGTTTGTGTACATATTTATAGTATCTGTTTTTGAATGAATTAACTTCTTGAGATGACATGATATAATTTGGCAGGTTATTGCATTATCTGACCGCTCTGTTATTTATAGTCTTTGCGTTGATTGTTGTTTGAACATATTGCCAATTTATGATAATGGCCTCGTAAACAAAGACTAGCTTGGGAATGTATTAATGTTAGATTGATTATAATTGAATGCATTTAATAATTTTGTATACCATATGGTACAGTACCCTATTTTTTGTCATGTTATGAGAGTTGCTACTCTTCTACGAATGTGCAGGTCACCTGATGCTCACTACAGCCCATGGACATCCAAATTTAATCACAAACAGGACTGAGATCCTATTTAATATCATACGTAATGCGTCCCAAGGGGTAAGATGATTGTCTCGTTGTAAGTATACCCAGCAACCACACCTCTCCAACTGAAACACTCGTATTGCTTTATGGTGGATTGTGAGGACGAAGAAGTAACTCCCTATCAAGCTATAGCTCTGCCACCTTTCATTATGTCAGGGTGCCCTCCAGAGTCCAGTTGAATTGAGATGTCTGTTTTAGATTCGAGTTCCTTCTTTGTCAAACCAACTATATTTATATTTAAATAAGAATTTCTTTTAATCTTTTTTAAATTTTACACTTTTTTTTTTGGTTTCATTGGGATAATTAAACTTAATATGAGAATTCAATGTAATTTTGAAATAACAATTTAACACACCTACCTGTAAAGGACGCAAATCCGGTATACCATGGCAGATGACTTCATTGATTGACGTGCAGCAACTATTCGGAAAGTTGTGATAATTGAGCGGACTGGGGTAGCATTCTCGCTCTATGCAAGCTTCGTGAACTACACGATCTATCTCATCCGAGCTCACACCAACGTCGCATACTCTGAAATGTACAAGATAATTTAATTAATCTATGCATTAAATTTATTAATGGTAGGACTCTAATGTGATTCAACTTGTAAGACATATTTTTGTGACATAGCTAATGTGCTTCTGTTATTTTGGTACGTGATATCATCCATAAAATGGACAGCAAGATCTCCACCTACATTTCAAATAGCAGTAATACATCAGTGATGGACCCCGGGTAATACTTGAGAGTAAATAATAAATGAAATAAAAAAGTAATAATGAATTTCATAGGTGGTAGAGCTACAGTTCGACAGGGGGGGTATCACCGTCACACACACAATCTGCCATGATGCAATTCTTGCATTTCAATGTCAGAGTAGTATAGTCGTTGTGCACACTAATTAGTGAAGCAATCCCCTGACTCTTCATGAGTAGTGCATAATGCAATACACATCTAAGTATGACCTCCATAGGACTTTAGTTTCATTTGAGGTTAGATGATAATGTCCATGGCCAGCAGTGACCACTTAACATCAGGTGGCCTGCACATTCTTTTGCTATTCTTCAAAGATAAAAAAAAAGTTTCAAAAGTAGCAAATGAATATACAGGCCACCAATGTTAAGAGGTTACTGTAGTCCATACAGATTGTTTAAGTATGTATTAATACTCTTTTTACATTCAAACTTTTTTTTGTAAAAAAAATACAAATAAGTGAAAACTGAATATTTTGGATATATCCAACTATAACTCTTTGGATATATCATTTTTACGTATTATCACATGGCTTATAAGCCACAGTTATCAATAAGCCTCATTACTTATACATGGACAAATAAATGTTTGTTACCTCTGTAGAGAGTAACTTTAGAAATATAATGTTTAACAAAATCAGTAACATAATATAAATATCGAATTAGACCATCATCTTAATCTTCATAAATATTGTTTATTCTCGATTACATAACACAATTTTTTAATCTTAGTGTTTACCAATAAACCATCTTTTATTATTATTCTTGAATACATGACATGGATGATGACATGACATGACATGATTCTTGAATACATACATACATTCTTATTTAAAAGGTTTTTCCTATCTTTATAATAGTAATGGTATTAAATTTATTTAGAAACAAGAAAATTCAATTAAGAATTTAAGAAACCATCAAAGTCAAAACATAAATAATTTTGTTGAACTCAAATATAATATGTGACTGTTTACAATTAAGGAGTGCATGCCATGGGCATCTATCGATAAATATACAAATACTTAAGCAGCAACTGAAATCTACATTTATCATTTAGATTTCTGTTTGGCAACAGATCAAACCCAAAACTCTCAAAGTTGCAGACTAGTAATACCATACAGTGACTCCTGTGCCATACAGGTCATTGATGTTTTTGTACTTTATAGGTGGACAGGCAGTAGAATATAAAGTAATCACCACTACCTGAAGACAATTAGCTTATTCAATAGAACAGCAACATAGTTCCAAAAGTCAATTTTGAATGATTGACATATATTATAATAAGTTTCCATTGTGCAAGACTCATTTATATTCAACAAATGCCAGAATTAATCTCATAGCTGTTTTTGAATGATTATCAATTGATATTAAATTAAATCAATATTAATAATTCCAAACTTTCAAATGCTTCCCCTATGAAGTTGCATGTATGTAATATCGTTGTTGTTCTTTTGGATGAACAAACTGTAAACTCTCATTTTTATTTTTCCAATTCTACCCAAAAACTCACTTGGCAGCTTCGTCAAGAACTTCTCTGCCTAACCGGCAAGCTACTCGCATGCCTTCGATTTCCTCATCATCCAGGACCTTGATTTGTCCGGAACCCTTCGCAGCGTTCTCCGATGCGGGGAACCCAGTGGGATGGTCAGCATAGTCGGGACGACCGATATGCGGAGGCACAGTACGCTTCGGGCCAGCCGGATACGGCCTCAACTTCCCAGTAAAATTGTACGCAGGCCACGGATTATATTCCACGTTCAAACCGTCCGTATTCTCACCCTCTGCAACAAAATCTCGTTGACAACACTGACTAAAGTACACACTATTTCAATTTTCGCACGATATAACCTCAAAATACGAACTCACTCGCCAATGAATGGATAACTTTATGAGACTTCCAAGACTTTTTGAAACACGTCTGGTTACAGAAAAACGAGCCCTGTATACCCAACTTAATACATGTCGGACATTGTAACTGCGCCAGCGCTTTACAACCGGGCGTTTCGCACATTCCAATCGTCGCCATTTTCAACATTATTTTTTGGTCAAAATCCAAACCAACCGAGTTGTCAAAAACAAAACAACCGTCCATTCATCTGTCACTTTGAACTTTTTTCAGTAATATATATTAGCCTGTGATTCTGTTATTTTAGCCTTATACGGATTACACGTTATAATGTATGTATACATACAATGTAACATATTTAGCTACATTTAAAATTTTTTCAACGTACGAAATGTTTATTAGAATTTGATAACGGTAAACGAGACGTATAATTAGTACACAATTATACTTCATTATTAGGTTTTAAACTATTCACATTAGCCTATATGACTGCTGATTGTAAAATTAAATATCTAATTAAAATAATATCTACATACCTGTTTGTAATAAATTCAATATAATGTCTGTAAAAGGTATTTGCAACTCAAACATTCTTGTTAGTTTCAAAGATATATCTCCAAATATTTTGTTATTACCTAAAGTAACAGAATTAATATTAAAGTTTAATATTTACATATTCTGATAAAAAAATAACGGAACTCGATATCAGCTATGTAGATTTTATTTTTTGGCTGCCGCAACTTGGCTACGGAATTTTTAGTAACTATATACGTATGTATACTCTTTGTCTGTACACAAATTTCATCATCATTATAGAGTATCAATCCTAGGCAATATAAAATACCAAACAAGGCATGCATGCATATGTATATGAATACGTGTACATCATTTAAAAAAAATACAAAATTTAAATCCAACTAGCTAATACAGAGAATTATTAAGAAACTAACTATTATTAATAACTGAATTATATATAAATTCAAATTCCAGTCCGGTCCACGAACGAAATACTGGAAACCGCTGACAAAATTCTATAGGGATTGCAATGCAGTAGGTTTATACGGGGCTGTTATTGAAATTGGCATCTAAGTTCCTATTGAATAAAATGTATAATTTATAAGACGTTTTAAAATTTATTATACTATGTATTAATTTTATATTAATGAAATAATTAAAAATGATAGATACATTACTTAAATCATTATAAATCAGTAGATATTAATTTCAATTTTAAATTAAATGTGTATTTTTTCATATATCTGTTCATATTTTACCATATATTTCATATATTAAATCGAATAATTAAGTACAATGTATTTCTCCTGATTATCTCTACTGTATGTTGGCATGACTCCCAACATACTTAACCTACAACCCTTAGATACTTAAAGTACACTATGCATTACAATAATATATGGACTAGTAAATTTGTCTGAAAGTAATAACAGTATTCGGGACTTACTTGCAAGCACGCGTAGTTTATACAACCAACCGTCGGGTAAATCTAAAGAGCGAATTACTCCGTTCCTAGTTCGAGTGTACAAAAAATTTAATGCACTTAACAGTTCGGTCCCACTCATTGCACTATTCACTAGTATATATACATATTATAATATCGTAATAAAGTGACCAAAACTAAGAATTTCCGACGTGACTCAGTAGTATTGAGATTGACGTTACGTTTGATTTTAAAAGCGTGTTCTATTTTCGTTCCGTTTATTTTCCTCCAGCCGTATCCAGCAAATCATAACAATTATAGTGGCCCAATGTATTTCAACGTATGTAGATACGCCTACACTAATTTACTACGATCATTATAATTTTACCATAATTCGGATATTATTATCTACGGTTAAAATATTAATGTAACCAATATTATTATGATTATACTTAATTTTATTTTTTATTTTATATATATTGAATGTAACGTAGTGTTAGTTGATTGATTGACTTGATGTAACTATGAAATAATTTGGTACTAAGTGGACAATTGCGGGCGAAAAAATAAAACAATCAGCATAATAAAATATTGTAATAATACGGTTCAATTGAATGTGTGAACTGTTTGTGTTTTAGGCCGAATATCGAAATACTTTTGCTCACTCTGTGTGCCAGAAATGAAAAATGTAATGTTACGTCCCATTCCACGTTACGGGCATTTAAATGAATAAATAATGGGATGTGAATTAATTAAACGAGTTACGAAAGAACTCGACCTCATTGAAACATTCATGCAGGACGTTAGCACCGCATCATATAATAATTTAATTCCTGAAAGCTTACTGCATATCTTAAAACTTCTTTCTGAAATGGACATTGTGTTGTGAGGAATTACAGATTACGGCGTAGTATACATATTTATCCTTTCGTGGCCCACCATCAAAGAAAGAAAGAAATCATAATTTTGTTTGAAGCATGATAAATAAAAATAAATAATACATAAAAACATATTTTCCTACATACATCTGTTAAAAATCGACGTACAAATATTAAATTAGCATAGCTTTAACCTCTACCACAAATTCAATTTAGTAATCCGCTGTGCTATCGTATAACCACTAATCAAGTTATGGCCAAAAAGAATGTGATTTTGAAAAAAATATGCTATTAATAATTAGACGTCATGAATGTACGATTTTTAGTTATCAAAAATAAATCTAACAGAGCACTTACAAATAGTGAAACTTTGAATTCGTATTTTACTGGTAATGAAAACCTCAAATATCGAAATAGGCTAGATGCTATATAACGGCATCTTAGCTTTAGGACGGCAACAATACAATAGATATAAATATCAATTTTAAAAACAACACGGAAATAAATGGCTTGTGTTTTCTACTATTACTTCTTTGTAACAGCAATATGGGTACAGTAGCCACGTTATGATTTTCAGTGTCCTTATATAAGTTTTAATTTAGACTTTTAGATCTAGCAAAACATGCGCAATTGCTTTTATGTACTACTCAATCTCGTGTCCATAAGTGCAAAAAAAAAGCCTTTTTCTACTTCTATTGGGTATGCAAAAATATGAGAATAACTTATTCATAGTATTTGTTGTAAAAGCTATTTAGAAAACATCTTTATTATTAACTAGCTAATGCCCACAATTTGGTTTGTGAGAATAAAACCATTGGCCACACTGTCCGCATCTGCATGTTGGGTCTCATCTCGCATAATTTTTGCCTAAACTTTGCATGCTAATTACTCCGCTCATAGGAATCGTAGCATGATGTTACGTAGCCTAAAATTTTCTTCAATAAATAGCCTATCTAATACAGATTTTTTCAAACACGGCAGGTATTTAATGAGATTAGCGCGTTATTAAATAAAAACAAACTCTTCAAATAATATAAACGGATAGCCATTTTTGAACGAACGTACCTACCTAAATGTGTACAAATTGGATCGTTGAAGTTATGTGACCTTAAAAGATAATTGTGGGTTCGATATCAAATTAATGTTATAAATTACATGATTACTCTGAGGTACATATAAAACGTACAGTTTTTCGCCATCACCAAGAAAAAAAATACAGTAAAGTATTAATAATAAAAAAAAACATACAGTCCTGTTTTATTAGATGTTAATAAAAACAATTTAACAACCAAATTACATGCGTGATATACTTTCAATTCCTGGCAAAGCACAGTGGTTCCATCACTAGCAAAATTAGTCGAAAAATCTCAACGATTTGTAAGGCTCACCAAAAAATGTGCTAAGCGGCGCAATAAGGGTCGCGTATATTTATAGCCCTCTCCTGTCTAATCCCGGGAATTTTGCGGATTTTCCGGGATCCCTAATGCCGTGTCTCCGCGCGTTTGACCAGTCCGATAATCGAACGGATTAACCGTCCCAGACAAACAAAGATCAATAAGGTTCTTGCGTCTTATATGAATGAAATTCCTGTACCTATATATTTAGTATTACAATTTTCTATAGAATACAAGCAGCAAGCGGGTATGCTATTTACCCGATGTTAAGTGGTCAATGCCGCCCATCGATATTTATAGTCAACACTAAATAGGATTGAAGTTCTGCTTGACAGTGGCCAAGATATGTGGCCGTCCCTGAGGACTACGTTGGAACGCTTCGCGTAAACATACCCTTCAAACCAAAAAACAGTATTACTATGCTGCTGCTTAAAGGCAGAAACATGTGGTGATTATGCCACAGTTTAAAGTCAATAGTTTGTTTATTTAAAAGGGGAGCAAATGAGCGTGCAGACCACGTAATGTCATATCTATACGTCTAACCTCTAACAGGACTGAAGCCCCATCTGATGTCATAGGTAGATGCGTCATTCCTCCTGATAATGGTCACCTTACCTATAAGTTTTTTTTTTATGTTTGAAGAGTAGCAAACTAGCATGCAGGCCACCTGATGTTAAGTGGTCCCTGCAACCTATGGACACCTACATCTAATCTCAAACAAGTCTGAAGTTCTATCTAAAATCGTACGTTGATGCGTCACTACTCCTGAAGACTAAGATAGTCGCCTCGCTGTAAGTGTGTCCGGTAACCGAACTCCTCCAACCGAAATAAATGTTGCTTCACAGAAACTTTTGAGGATGGCGGTGGTACCTAAAAGCAAACAAACAAACTCTTCATATAATACAAACGGGTAGCTGTTTTTAAACGAATGTGTCTCCCTAAATGTGTGCAAATTGGACCGTATTGTCCTGGTCGGATTATAGTTCTACCACCTTCAAAAGTTCCTTCCCTAAAGTTTCTTTAACATTTAAAATTGTATTAAGAATATGAATGAATATGCAATAGATATATGCTTTTAAATGGTTATACGTTACAAATTAATCCCGTTCCCTCTATCAGGTTTTCCTATTACCGACTGTCCGCTACCACCCGGAAGGGTCTTACGAAACTCACTAAGCCGAGGTAATTGGACGGTTCCCTATATAACTCAATCGGACCCCAATCAATATAACAACTATATATTATGTTTCACTAATATTGCTATGGTCAGGGATGTTATAAAACTCGACAAACAAAAAATCATCAAAAAAGGAGCTTTGTCCTTACGGTCAGATATATATTTGGCTCCGACTCCTTTTTATGCCCTTCTATTGAGAACTGGTCTCTCCCTACAACTGGAGAAGGCCTATAGCATACTCCACTGTTTCTGTTCTGGGTCTGGGTATTTGTGTATCCGTCGTTGTATATGTTTATGGGACGCACGATACAGGAAATTTTAGTGGAGCAATTAATATAGAAACTGTTATTTATTTTATAATTTATTATCTAATGATATGTTATGATAGTGTTTTTTACATAATTATTAATATTTTTTTTATATAATTTTTGATATTTTTTAATATAGCAATGCCGTTATCCCTGCGTCGTGTCCGTGTGCCCATCTGTTCATCAATGCATCTATCTGTTCATAATGTCTCTGCAATGCAAGAGCTTACCATCTTTCATTTCACACTTAAAATACTAACAGTAAATTGTAGTGGAGAAGAAAAAGCTAAACTCTCGAAATGTCTGGCGTAGACATAAGGAGATTAGTGAAGACTCTACATCACAAAAACGACCTAAATATTATTTTCGGTCCGCGCCAACTAACTGCCGAAAATCTTTTATTTAATTTGATAAGTTCATTTAAATATAATAATCATTATGTCCTTTCGAATTCGATCAATTGTGTGGGTGTTAAAATTTATGTCACTCATCATCATCATCATGGAATCATGACCCTTCTTCTCCGGGGCATTTGACTCTTCTCAGTATGAGAATGATTATGGTCCACCACGCTGGTTAAGGCTTGAATTGGTAGACTTAACACACCTTCGAGAACTTTACGAAAAACTTTCAGATGGGTAAGTTTCCTCACAATGTTATCCTTGACAGTTAAACCAAGTGATAATTTAGTTCTGATACACACATAAATTCGAACAAACAGTGATGCGTGCGGGATTCATATCCTGGACACTTAGCGGCGAATCTTACCGCTAGGCTATAACTGCCGAATATGCCACTGAAATATATATATAGGGGCCTACGTTTGCCATACCAGCCTAACACGCGGGGGCTTCCGGGTTCGATCTCCGGTTTGGCAGACGTCTAAATGAGTTTAGTTTTGTATTGTGGCTCTGGGTCTGGGTTTGGATCTGGATGTCATGCATATTCCCGTTGTTGCAGACGGTAACCGATCTACAAATTTAGGGAACATAGGGCGCGCTTATAGTTAAATTTCGTGCGTGCTTCCATACTTTGGAGGCCATGTTGTCGGAACCAGTTGTTATCGTTAGACAGCAGACGTTAAATTATGTCATAAATTTTAGGAGCAGTTTGAAAATATCCGACACTGGTTGGTCACTAACCCCTATCCCGTATATTTCTTTTTTATGTAAAAAGAGTAGCGAATAATCGTAAATGCCACGTGATGTTAAGTGGTCCTATGTGAGGTCGTAGGTAGATGGGTTACTCCTTGTGAGGACAAAGACTATTGCCTCGTTGTGTGTACCCAGAAAACACACATCGCCACTGAAACACAAATATTGCTTTACGGCGGATTGTGACGGCGGCGGGATTTGGCCTGCGGCTCCCCCGACAAAATGTAGTCCTACCACCTCATAAAACTTTCCACGAATCCATAGAAGCATAAAACCAGTACGGTGGAATATGCTCCGGGCCTTTCCCAATTATGGGAAGAGTCTGGTGCCCAGCAAAAAGGGTTGCAGTCAAACGTCGTATCCTCAAACATATATTTGAAGTAAATCTGGTATTTAGTAAATAGACAGTTAATAGTGGTATTTAGTTCGAACTATAGTTCGTCCGGGGAGGTACCACTGTCGCCTTCACAATTCGTCCTGAAGCAATTCTTGTTTCGGTTGCAGAGGTGAGACTGTCGGGTACACTTACAATGAGGCTACCACCTTGTCATTAGGTGTAGTACCCATCTACGTATAACCGAATATATAATGTAATGGTGGGGCTACAGTCCCGTTCGAGGTTTCATGTGGGTGCCCATGGGCTGGTGTAACCGCTTATTATCAAATAACCTGTAACTCCTTTGCTACTCTTCAAACATAAAAAAACAATAATTTATAAAACATAGATTTATAAAAAACGCCATCACATATCCGTAAATATATTTTGCTTTTCTAAGCTAACAATGTGTATAGTTCATATTAAACACCTCAATAGCTGTCCAAAGATACACTCAGAAAACTTATTACTCTAGAAAGCGCGGCATATCTAAAAATAGTAGCTATTGTGCCACTAAACAAAAAGGTCTGGTGAACCAACACCGCCCTTACTCACATATTACGCTCTCTTCAACACGTCGGAAGCACTTTTTAGCTGAAAATCCTCTATAGTTCATAAGTCAGTAGCGAGTCCATATTTAATAGTATAACCATTCAATTCACTGCGACAGAACTGTGTGGGAAGTGTTAGCGAGCGGGCGTGTTGAGTTTCGCATGAGAAAAGCTCGCGCGTACGGATAATTCGCAGTGAAAAAGCTCGCGTGTAGAGTTCGTTTCATTTTAGATGTAACGTTTCGGAAATTTTAGGTAAGTTTTGATACAATGTAGATTCGTAGATTTACTATTATATGCGTATGTCCTATTACCATTATCTACCATATTGCCTCCAAATAAAAAAACGAATGTTACTTTCTACAAGGTCCTCTATATTTTCGTAAAAGTTTCGTTCAAATCGGCTCAGTTGATTCCACGTTTTACCCACCCATAATCAGACACTAGGATTCCCTGTGTCGTGAGTGGCTTGGACACACACAACGACAAGTATATAAACACTCCGACCCAGAGTAGAAATATCAGATGATCACTTGCTTGTTCACGTCGGTCTGGCCGGGGATCGATCCTGGAATTATTTGTATGTCAGAACGGTATGGTTACCGCTATACCACGCGGGTCGTTAATTACTATCTCGTACATGCAGACAAATCGAAACAAAAATACAATATAATTTGTTATTGTGTATAATATGGAAGAAACAGGTATTTGAAGATCTATTCTATTTCAAACACTTCAAATGTATTTTTGATCTGTACATGATTTGTCCTTGTGTGGCAAATCTGTTTTTGTTTTTTATGTAAGTTAAGGCCTATTTAAGTCAAAACATTGAGCTATCGAATGAAGAAAACTGTATCTAAATCGAACATGTTGCCATGACGAATTCTTTGTTGATTTGACATCTCAACACAAACACTTGACGACAGCAAAGTAATATTTTTTTAATAGGAAAAAGTGCATCATCCCCACTACTGGGCAAGTGCCTCATCTCAGAATGAGAAGGATCAGGCCATAGTCCACCACGATGATCAAGTGCGGGTTTCTAGACTTCAGACACGTTCAAGAAATTTCAGAAGTGTAGGTTTCCTCACGATGTTTTCCTCCACCGTTAAAGCAAGTGATAATTAATTTCTAATACGCACATAACTTTAAAAAATCAGAGGTGCGTGCGGGAGTCGAACCCCGGATCCTCAAAGTAAGAGAC